>JAECUM010004144.1:0-89739 GCA_016617855.1 Megalonaias nervosa | reverse complement strand
TATAATCATGATATGATAGTCACAATTCAATTTATGCTGAAGTTTTTGCTTTTATTCTCCTAATCAATAATAATTTTAAGCCTTTCTAGAAAACTGAGAGAACTTTCATGATCAAATACTGTTTAGACAAGGAACGTCACTACGAGATTGTCGAATATGATTCGCATTGTGTTTTTCTAACAGTTCAACTTCTCACGCGAGTAATTGATTTTAAGAAGCTTGATTTGGATACTGTAATAAAAATTCCCTCTTTCGTTACATCTTGTCAAACGATGAAATGATACTGTGCTAGGAATTCCTACTTTCGTTATATTTTTGTCGCGCGATGAAATGATACTGTACTAAGAATTCCTACTTTCGCTGTATCTTGACGAAATGAAACTGTACTAGGAATTCCTACTTTCATTACATCCTTATCGAGTGAAGAAGGGCAAGCTCTATAGGAGATAAATTAAGTAAGAAGGAGTTATCTCTCTTCAACTACCTACGAAACGCATTTGAGCTCGGACGAGTTTTGCATTTTACTGTAAACGAATCCTTCAAACTGCCATTTTCATTTCAAATGTATGCAGTATGGGAGTACATTTGTTGCATCTCAAAGAATCATGAGATAACCTAAGTGAGTTACTTCGAATTATTTATCAATCTTTAATTCTGATTCCAACTACCAACAAACAAGCAAATGTAAAGATAAACTGACACAATTACAAGCGTTTGAGTTCTGCAATTAAATTCTTGACTCACCCCTCTTTACAACAGTCAGTGTTTGAAAATGAACATATTAGCAATACAAAATCGTAACGGCATGGCAATATCCTACAGTTTTTCGGGTCCTGGGTTCAATGTGCCTTTGGTATCGTCACATCTGTTTCGAACCCCTAATTGATGATTCTTTTTTCTCCTCCACATCAGCATCAGACTCTGCATTAACAAAGTCTGCAGAGCACATATCATAAAATTTTTCACTGTAAATGCAAAGTCACAATTTAAAATGTATTTCCAATAATTTTTACTAAGCATAAAGACAAACATACAAAATTCATTGAAATATTATAATACTGTCCTCTATCCATGTTAATACAGATTCGCTGATGTTTGAATTTTGGATCTTGAATTAGAATTCAATGCTTGTGCTGACGTACTCTGGGCAAAGCAGCTCTACACAGGCTCACGCGTTTAAAACTGAATTGTTACTTCGAGTCCCTCATTATGCCTTATATTTTGCATGAATTTGAAATTCAGGTGTTCAAATAATATTCAGTGAGTCTACTTTTATATTGAGCAAAGTTCTAGAAGCTCGGTTTTCTTGACCTGACCTGCTTTTCACCTTGCATTGTATAAATTTTAAACTTATTTTAATAATACGATCTTAAAATTGTACGACCTACAGTTAACGATAGCAGTCTCTGAAACAGACACAATCGCAGACAAACTCGCAAAACCTCGACAAAGCCACGTGAAAGGTCCTGATCATACACTGGATGGCAGTGCTTTGAAGCGAGCACATTGCCACTGTACGTTTCAGTTATCCCTTATATGAAGAAACAGACGTTTGGTCAGCATCATTTTCTGCATTCTAGCAAGGGATTTATCAAAACGCGCTCACAAAAAAACACTTTAAAACTGAAAATGTGATTTTTAGAGACAACTTTCAGTATCCACGTATGGGTATATTTCCAAACGATGCTACAAGAGGACATATTCTTGAGCCTGACTAAGCGTTACATTCATTAGGATGAATCCCCACCCATTCCCCAACCAGTAAGATTGAAACGGATACATCATACGAGAGAGAGAGAGAGAGAGAGAGAGAGAGAGAGAGAGAGTTTCCTATGACACTACCACTCCCGATATTACTATTTTAACAGTAGAATCCAAAAACTTCAGACTGAGACAGTCAGAAAGAATGAGAGACGGACAACCGGACAGATAAATACGACAGGTAGGCATACGTTCACACTGACACACAAATGAACAGACACATATAGAGCGAGACTTTGATAATAAAGGGACAAATATGAGTAAAGTTAAGCACAAATGAACAAGGAGTACATATAAATTAAATCCATTTTAATATATGAGCACTAAAATAAAATGCAAGGTTCCGCGACTACATACTTGTCTCAATAAGAAAAACCGGAAAGTTTTCACCAGAAATATGAAATAGACTACACACACACACACACACACACACTTTTCAGCAATGTATTTTATAAGGTCACTGAGCAAATTATGAGAATGTAAAGGTTCTTGATGATCAATGATCGGTTTAATAGATTTAAAATACGACGTTACAGATGAGGTAAACAATAATACAATGTTAGTACTAATGCACAACTCACATCTATGATCTATATGTGTATTCAATACACATCAGTAAGTTTTATGTGTCTTCGCGTTAAGAAGCAATCTAGTCGACACGTAATTGATGGATTTTGTTTGGTATTATTTACAGAATCAAAAGACGTACGACAAATTATTTTGTAGTCATGGCATTATTCGATTATATGTCCGGGTCTTAATGGCGAATAGTTCCTAAATTATAACGACTGGATTGGTAGAATTATCCAGCATAGTAAAGTGCCTTTGTTGCCTCAGTAAATGAATTATCACGGAAGCAGTTTTCTGTTATAACTTAGAACATTACACATAATCTTTCAAACTGCAGACGATGTTTCTTGCTGATTAATTTAAACAAAATGCATGGAATTTCGAGATATTGCGAGATAATACGAGATCATTATTTTCAAGTACTGAGAAACTGGCCTATTAGCTATATCCTTTGATTTCGAAGCAGGAAAAAGCACGGATGAAGCAATTAATAAATGGAACATATTTACGCTGTACGCCGATTGCTTCACGCGGGGTGGGTGGGTGTACAAGTAAGATAATGAGGCCAGGAATTGGGGAAGGGGAGTTAAATTAGTCACCTAAATACAACTACACTTCATGACTTTGTAATCTAAATCACTTTCTGAATTACTATTATATTATATCCTAAGATTTCGATATACGTGTATTGTATTTATAAAACATTTTATTCTTGCAACTATGTCCACTTGACTGAATTGTATACAGCCATACAATACTAATGGAGGCATACCGGACAGTCAAATTAGGACTTCGAAAATACAAAATTTGTCCTCACTACGGTTATTCTTTTTATTACTTACAAACTGTGCTCGAAATGTTATTTCTAAATTGCTTTTATTACTTATAATTGGTACCATATAGCCATTACATACATACATACACACACACACACACACACACACACACACATACATACATACATACATACATACATACATACATACATACATACATACTGTGGGAGATTGATATGGTTGGGATTGGGGGGCTCCCAATATTTTATTTAAACTATTGTAGAAGTCCCATCCAGGCTTGATTTTGGTTGGAAGTTAAATTAGTGAAAGATAGATGTACAGCTCCGAGCCCCCAGTCAGCAATGTCGACAGTTACATGGTTAAATATACATAAAGGTAGAAATTCAATGAATAACAGTTTAATAACAATTCAATAATCAAATGCTTCAAATTTCCAATTACGCTCCTTCCATTCGACCCTATAATAGCCTACTGCATCACTTGATTAACAGTGTGAGAGCGATTTCCACCTGTCATTGTATTCTACTGATCTGTGGTATTCTTCTCTCTCCTATTTCTCCCAAGTCCCTCTCCTCTTCCTCCCCGACTTTCTTCAAATTCCTTCTCCTCCTCCTCGACTTCTCTATACTCCTTCTCCTCCTCCTCCACTTTCTCCTCCAGACTCCTTTTCCTCCTCCTCCACCTTCTCTCCACCTTCTCTCCACCGACTAGACTTCTGTCGACTTCGACTGTTCGGCTAGTCTCAATTCCGTCCCCACCTCTTGGAGACTCGGGACTCAACGGAACTGGAAGTTCTCTGTCCCCTAAAAAGCTTCCTTTTCGAAGCATTTTCTTTCCTTAGAATCTACCTCTAGGTTTTACCGCCAAATTACGAGTGGCTTTTCTCGGAGTAACCCTATTGCTCAGGAATCTTCCTAGGCGAATACTAACTTTTCATTTATAAGTCGGAAGGTAACATTTCCGTTGAATTGTAATCATGCCCTCTATCTAAATTTTTGACTGGATATCGCTGTGGACCGATCCAATCAAACTTAGCGGACAATGTCCCTCTCGCTGTCTGTCAACGCGGGGACGGATAACAACTCGCCCCGTTCAACCCGTGGACTTTCCTTTTGATCTTAGACTAACCTTAACACATAGGTGGTGCGATCTATCGCCTTTTGCCGATTCAAGATTCAGGTTTCCGGCCGGTCATGTAACCTTGCGTAAGAGATTAACACTAGCCCGCGTCAATCTTTAGACATCAAACACATGGCCTCGGTAATATTCCCAAGACAGGTAGATTATAGCTTATACATGATTTTATAGCTGGGGCTTGGCAAACATGACACATACATACATACATGCATACATACATACATACATACATACATACATACATACATACATACATACATACATGTGTGTGTTTTGGATTTTTAACGTAGCTTCAGCAATTTTTAGTCATATCGCAACGATGTCTGCAGTGTAGCAGTTTATAGTGATCTCTTGATTAGAATAAAAATAGATTCTCACATATTAAAGGCGTATTCACTTTTAACAAACGTTGTATCGCAAATCAAACTCAAAATTTATATATCTGTTACCAATTAGTACAAACTTTGCTAAATAAAATATTGCTTGTGCTAGGAGAACGCAACGATGTCGAAGCAACATCATTATTCGAGCGCAACACGCTAACAAGTGTCCAAAACGGAGTTAAGAATGGGGCACCTTTTCTAATACCATAATCTGTGCTTAACCGCCCTGCGTCAGGCAACAAATTCATTTGGTGACGAACGTGGGAATGATCTGGTAACTGAATACGGGTAGTACACAATTTAATACACCTCGTCAGAACGTCATTTAAACTCACTAATCGGCAACCCAAATTTTTCAAACGAAACCCGATAATTGCAAACTTTGCCGTGCACCAATAATACAGGTATTTATTAATGCGATTGCTTCTTACTGAAGAATAGTAAGAATGATTAGCGTGCGCTTAATCAAAATGGGGGCAGAATATTACCAATACGTCATTAAATAATAATCAATGTTGAGTCAAGTTTTTTGAAAGACTTGGAATACAAATCTGATATTTTCTAAGTCACAAACAGAAACAACCAAACCTCACTAGTTCAAAAGCTACGTTAAAAATCTAAATCACACACACACACACACACACACACACACACACACACACACACACACACACACACTAGTTCAAATACTATAAAGCAATTAATAAAGAACAACAGGCGATATAATCGTTCAAGGTAGCCGCCATTTGATTCACGGAAATAATTAGTTTAAGGTACAAGCAGAAAAAGTGCTAGGATAGATTTTTCTCTTACTGCCCTCTGATTCTAGTTAAAAAGGAAACAACCTAGTTTTGATCGACCATGACAGTATACTGTATTTGTCCCATTAGTCAAAAAATGACATATTGTATATGGAACTCTCAGAGATTGTGCAAGGAAGAATACATGACACTCACATTCCGAAAAGAACATTAGAGAGTGCTGGTCTCGGAGAGAGGGTGGTACGGCCATATTCAATTGACTTCCTGTCATGCTACATAGCATGAAAATGAATTAATGTTTGTAGCCCAGCAATACGATGCTATCAACAAAATTTCTAAAACGGGTAGGAATGAAATGATTAAATTGAATTTAATACATATTAAAGCAACATTGGTAAAGAATATATCACAAGACGTAATCGAATGTGCTAGTTAAATCTTACTAATTATTTTTTTTTTAAATCCTCTCTCTCTCTCTCTCTCTCTCTCTCTCTCTCTCTCTCTCTCTCTCTCAGCTGCTTCAATTTAAAACATTTCAGAAAGATTTTTTAACGTGATGCAGGTAATTTTCCGCTGAAACATTTTACAAAAAAAAATTAAAATTTGCTTTGAAATTGCAAGGCAAAAATACAAATAAAAATGTGTTCCTGGAATACCGATTGACCACCATCTTGCCTAAAAAACCTGACTTTTCACGTTGTCGTGGGTTTAACGCCATTTTCCAACACACGATAATGGAAGTGTGTCAAACTTTTGTAGGAAGAACACGGGAAAACCCCAGTAACATCCACAGATCCACGGGAAAGTACTGGCAAGCTTTTTGACATACCCACATTGGCTGATCCCGAGACTCGAAACCATGAGGACAGAGGTGAGACGAAAAGGACCGGCAAAGGCGAGCGCCTCTACCACTCGGCCTCCCGGGGCCCCCCAAAAATGGCTTAAATGCAGAACTTAGTCAGGGTGTGAGGGATCGACCGAAGACGGACAAACAAAGGAAATATATAAACCTGTATTTGTCTTGGGAGAGCAGCTAAAATATGTTGTTCGACTCGTGGTAAAACACTATAGCACTTTGTTCACAGTGCATGGTCAGATAAGAGTTAATCCCCTTGAACAATATTCTTCAATTAAATAAGCATAATCATTTATATCAATTTTAATATTAAATTTATTTATTTATTGTGGTGTGATACTTACCCATATGACAAGATCACTAAATTTGTTATCAAGGAAAACAAAATAACAGGGTGTACATTCTTTGTAGGTGTAATTCTAGTACCAAAATAATTTTAATTAAAAATATTTTGTAAAAAAACAACTGGATTGAATTTCAGGACACGCAGTCGCAAGACGGTCAGAGAAAATAAAATGAACGTTTATACCTCTACATATTTGCCTAACTTGGAAGATACTATCAAGAAACTAAGTATGATTTATCACTTTGGAGTTCTAAATCTGAGTTCAAAGTTTGCACTCTGACAGGTCCGTAAATTCGAGTACATATATCCATAGACAAGGCTTTACTGGCTACTCGAAAGTGTCTTACTTGATTAATATCCATGTATTATTCGAGCTACTATAGGTATAATAATATTGCAGATATGCTATGTTTTCAGCGCAAATCCCCTCCATGCAATAAGAAATTGAAATTATTATTTCACAATTCTCTCTCTCTCTCTCTCTCTCTCTCTCTCTCTCTCTCTCTCTCTCTCACACACACACACACACACACACACACACACACACACACAGTGGGTAACCAATATTTTAGCAGTATGATGCCCGGTAGGACTGGATTCAGCGAACACCACTAACACAATTAAGTGAATAAAATGTGTATATATGATACAAATGAATGATGGATTAGTTTGGATATAGCAAAACAATATCTTTTATAAATGGATAAGATCGAAATTATGTAATTTCAACCAATATGACTGGCACATGGGTTTATTAGCTATTATGATCAATGTATGGAATGTGTTAATAGATAGTATAAATTTATGGATGTGTAAATAGATAATATCAATGTATGGAATGTGTTGATAAAAAGTATCAGTGTATGAAATGTGTTAATAGATAGTATCAATGTATGGAATTATGAACAAACATAAATGATGCATGGATCAATCAACAGATATGTTCGATTTATGGAGTTATCAATAAACATGATTCATGTATAGACCTACCAACATATGTTTGATTTATGAATCTTTCTCCAGGTATCATCAATGTATGAAATTCATGAACAAATTTAAACAACTTTTGGTCCATAAAGAAGTATGATGGATGTATCGTCGATTTTCACATATAACGTGACACTGAATATTAATGATATTTACACATATAAGGACATTCAAATTTGTGTTCAAAATGGAATATGCAACTGTATCTATCTGGTGGTATCTAGTTCACAAACACTAGATATTTCTGACTGCACCTCGCGTCAAATGGAGAAGGAACGCCCTTCGTGGTACACTCCTCTCGGCCAGCAGAAGAATCCCTCGAGATCCTACTTATCATGCAGACCCCACTGATCCAGAACCTTTGGCCCCTTACACTAAGTTAACTGGTACCGTCCTTCGAACCATGACTGAGCCGTGTAATATATGAGACAAGTAAAAGTGTGAATACCACGATATGCATTTGGCGTTCACGCACATGAATTAACTTTGTTACGCGTTAAATTCTTTCAAAAGAGCCACCCACTGTATGAGATTATTAAAATAATAATCACAAAAAAAATCCGTCGACATTTAGGTCATATGTAATATACACTCACTCATACACACAATTCCGTGGCAATACCACTCCCCTTTAAACAAGTGGATGTAACTTTAGTAAATCACAGAATATAAGGGAAAAAATGAAACGAACTGACATGTGTCATTTACATTACCAGGACACGATGGTAAAGATGGAATTTCCAAAGCATACTCCACCCAAGTAATCAGCCCCTACATTTCTTAATCATCTGAATGCTGTAAAATCGATCCCCAACGCATCAATCTTGTGGCAGCGACGTTTGCCTTTTTTTAAATACATAACAAACTCAATTTCGATCACCGAGTAATTTTTCTCCCTGGCAGATATTTCCCACTTGCATAAGTGATGGGTAACTTACATCCTCTTTCTCCTGTAGCAAACCTGGTCCTAGATCCCGTATAGAAGTCAGATATTCTTAAAACGAATGATATGGATAGCGCTGGACTGGTACGCAGATTTACTTTCCCTTAAGATCGCTAAAAGCACTTTCTTGATAGTAATTCAGAAACATTTTATTGACTTACCTTTTTCTCATGTCCATCAACGCACTAGCTATAGTAACAAAATTTGGTACGAATTTCTTATAAAACACAGTAACCCATGAAACAGATTCGATTAGCTCTTGGTTTCTGTCTAGAAGGGTTTCCGATCGCTTCTATTTTGTCATGGTGTCATTTTAACTGCCATGACCGACTTTCTAGATGGCTTAAGGATTCAAAGTTCGAATATGCTATAGTACGCTTGGTGTGTCACGCAGTGAGATTGTCGTTACAGAGCTTGTCGAACAATTTGATTAGTACCCTAATACTTTCTTCTCAGATATGACTGTACGTAAGAATACCATCAACGAAACTATCTACGTTTTGCATGCCTTTCAAGAATTTGGACATAAAACGTACACACCAAGCGCCTGCGTTGGCCAATGCAAAAGGCATGACATTTAGCTGACATACAACTTTAGAGATCTCGAATGCCGTTAACGCGAGGGTATTATCATCGATGGACACCCGCCAATATCATATGGTGAGATCAAATTTTCAAATACATTGGTGCCATAGCAATTTTGAAAACAATCCATCGATATATGGCATCGGTTCCGTATCAAACAGGGTGATAGTATTCAATAGGCGAAATTCGGTACAAAAATTGTTTGTTATATTTTCTTTCTGACCAGCACCACGGGGAACGAATCCACTGAGCTTCACGGATCAATCACCGAGAGAGCTAGCATTTTACTTCGTCGTTAATTGACTACCACGCATCAAAGAGTCTTATTGGCTCTGATGTACTTAAATTCATTTAATGTTTTAGTAACTCGATATGACCTGGTCTGACTGTAAATCTTTTTGGACAACGATTTAAAATCTGTGACTTGTCATCGCTGACTCTTATCTACTCATTATTATCCTACTCCATGGGACACTCTAGGGGAATTTCTAAACAGGGGTCTACTTTTTCGCCACCCGACTTGTCTTCAATGCCTGCAGTACATACAACGTTTAATATCGCTTTTTCTATCGTTTCTTCAGACATCTCTGCGTATCGCTTTAATATATTGCCATGGAATATTCTCAACCAACCCTACATGTCTATTCTGTGATCTATTTCGCCCTTGACCTGCTTGACCTCAGTTGGCTTTTTCAATCGGACCACTAGCTTGTTAATACTTGTATGGAGAAGCAACAACACTCGAGTACCTACATCGAACTTCCTACCTCGCGTTCCGCAGTTATATTTTGGTGTATTTGCCATCCAACACATACACTCCAATCTTTCACGTAAGTCGACAATGCATTTCCTTGTCCACAACATTACCGGACCATAGTTTGCGCAGAATCTACATATGAGCACGAATTGTCCTTTGTTATAACAACTCGAACGGTGAAAATTCCATACTCAAGGTCTCTCCGCCCACATCCAACATAACATTCTTTTAACGTCCAGCCATTACATATGGGGTGATACGGTCTTGTGCACAATCTTTTAATTAATTGCAACCTATAGCAACCCCAGATTCCGTAGGAACCTCCTCAGGCAGCGCTACCCTGCTGAACGCGTCAACAAGGGCCTCGGCCACATGTGCAGTTTCAATAGTTAATAATGATATGGCTTATGTGTACCTAGTTTAATAATATACTAGGATTATGTCGGTGACGAGAAATATGGGTCCCCTTTAACACCGTTTTCTGCCAGATATACCCCGTATTTGCGCAAAGCTATAAAATTTGGTTAACAGTATTTCAGCTGCTTTTTGTTGTTGTTGTTTTTGGTATGCCTAAGTAACTTCACATACTGCACAGTTTAGAAATTAATCCACTAAATCTGAACATCGCTTCCTGAAAGTGGACATCTTCTGATAAAAGTCTTCTGTATTGCGACGATACAGAGAGAATTTGGGTCTACAAGTAACATAAATCTAAGGCCATAGAACCCTAGATAAACGGGTTTGAAATTTCAGGTCATAGAACTCGAGATAAATGAGTTTCAAATTTCAGGCCATATAACTCGAGATAAGCGGGTTCCAAATTTCAGGCGCTTTAAGCGTACAGCAGTAAGAGAACATAAATCAGTACTTCAAAGTTTTTAAGCTTAAAAAACCCGTAGGTGATATACCTGTAAGATTTTCTTCTACAAAACACATGTAGTTGTGCACAAACCTTGCAAAAACTCGCAATACTAGGTTTCTGCACTTTTTCCTACTTGGCAACACTAAGTGCTGATATTTCTATTTCTCGTCAGTGTAATATCCAACTTGTTAGAAATTACTCTTCTTCGAAATAGAATCACATATATTGAACGGGTGTCCATTACAGTGCCATAAGCCCAACCTTTTGTTGAGATTAACCTGTATCAGTATTTCCAGATCTGAAGAGATCACTACTGGCTTTAATACTGCTGAAAACTTGATATAATTTCGTTTTAGGTCTGTCTTTTATCTGAAACGTATTTTGTAGATATACATCGTGCATTGGTTCGAGATAGCTGAATATGGACACAAAATATCCAAGACTATATTTTGTCCAAATTGACACTACCTACAGGGGATGCATCGGAACTACATGGGAAAGCAAACTACACGGGAATGCACGGGATCAACTGCCGATCTAGTATTCATCTTACTGATTCACTTTCTCTCGATCACTCCGACTTACCAATGTGCATCATATGTTATAAACTTCATGTTGCTTTGAGACCGCTCCGGTGGGCTAGTGGTTAGACCGTCCGCCCCCAAAATGCGGGAGGTCGAGGGTTCGATCCCCAACCGAGTCATACCAAATTCTTATAAAAACGGCACTAACAGCTGCCTCGCTAGGCGCTCAGCATTAAAAGTTTAGTGTTAGGACTGGTAGGCCCGCTTTCAGGATAACGTGACTGGGTGGGACATCATGCTACAAGTCTGTGGCATGATGCCCCTGTACTAGACATCACTGTAAACTGCCACACTGCAGACGTCGTAGCGATATGACTGAACAATTGTTAAAGCTACGTTAAAAATCCAACACACACACACACACACACACACACACACACACACACACACACACACACACACTCATGTTGCTTTGAAGCTATTAATGTATGTAATATACAAAAACACAATGCAATTATCGACACAACAAATCCATTTCAAACTGTAAACAACAAAAAACATGCATCAAAAATATCAAAATAGGATCTCTCTATGTAACTTCTAACGCCAAAATCTGGCTCGAACTGGAGCAGCGATTGAAACAATTGGCGGAACACCGACTGTGATAAGTAGTTGCTTCTCAAGTGTTTTTGGTGTCGTACATCGTATTTTCAAGATATTGCGATACATACCAGATAGGACAGGCAAACAACAAATTTACATTAGTGGCTGTACACAGATTTACAATGACCTAGAGCCAGCAGATAAGGTACGTGTGGAACGAATGACCAATTCTCGGCTTTTATCGTACTTGGAGACTAATAATTTAATATCTCTTTTTTAAAATGGCTTTCGATATGGCCGCAGCACCAATGACCATCTGGTTAGACTGGAAACATTTATTCGCGACGCTTTTATCAAGAAGGAACATTTAGTACCGGTTTTCTTTGATTTAGAAAAGGCTTATGACACGACATGGAAGTACGGGATACTGAATGACCTGCACGATCTGGGTCTAAAAGGCCGTCTGCCCTCTTTTATATCCAACTTTCTCTCAAACAGGGAATTCAAGGTACGAGTGGGTTGTACCCTCTCAGATATGTACGAGCAAGAGATGGGTGTTCCCCAGGACACTATTTTATCTGTGACGCTTTTCAACATCAAAATTAATAGCATCATCAAGTGTCTAGCTCCTGGTGTGGATTGTCCTCTTTACGTTGACGATTTCTTAATATGTTACCGATTAAAGCACATGCATACAACTGAAAGACAACTACAACAAAATATAAACAAGATTAAATAAATTGTGCCAATGCCAACGGTTTCAAATTTTCAAAGTCAAAAACAGTATGCATGCATTTCTGTCAGTTACGAAGACACCATGATGAACCTAAACTCAAGCTGGACGGAACACCTATACCAGCTGTTGAGGAAACAAAATTTCTAGGTATTACCTTCGACAAAAAACTGACCTTCATTCCACACATAACGAACTTGAAAGCTAAATTCTTGAAATCTCTATATTTACTTAAAGTAGTAGCGCACACTGATTGGGGTGCTGATAGAAAGGTCATCCTCAATTTATATAGAACGTTTATTTGCTCCAAACTGGACTATAGTTGCGTTCCTCATGGTTCAGCTAGGAAGTTATATTTGAAGATATCTGACCCAGTTCATCATCAAGGGATAAGACTCGCTCTGGGAGCATTTAAGACATCCCCGTGTGAAAGCCTTTATCACATCGTAGAGAAATGCTTTCTGCACAATATGCTCTCAAATTAAGATCAAACCCTCTGAACCCTGCTTTTTCGGCTGTTTTTCAACCCAAATACAAAACCTTATACGAAAATAAACCAAACGCCATACCTTCCTTTGGCATTAGAATATTATCCAACCATTACAATATAAAATTTGACTTTCTAAAATTCAAAAAACATCTCTGAAACACACACACACACACACACACACACACACACACACACACACACACACCCAGCCACTTAAGCAACCAAAAGTACTCTTTACGTTGCACGATGGAAAAAATATGAGAATTTATACTGATGGATCAAAGGATGCTGCAGCCTTCGTTAGTGGGAAACACACAATAAAAAATCGCTTGACAAATGGTACATCGATATTTTCAGCCGAAATCAGAGCAATAGACCTTGCTCTGCAATATATCGAAAGCAAACGTATTTTAAACAGCATCATCATCTCCGACTCACTATCAGTACTTCAGTCACTACACAACAGAAAACTGGAAAATCCATTATTAATCAATATCCTCATCAAAAATACTGAGCTGAGTACCTCCCACAATATAGTATAATTTTGGTTACCCAGCCATATTGGTGTTAAAGGTAATGAAAAAGCAGATCGCGCTGCTAAAATAGCCCTATCCCTAGAACCATCTGATTTTAAAATACCCTACAGTGATTTTAAACCTAGTATCAAAGAGTCTTTACGTCTGACGTGGCACGCATCATGGAATGATGCAGTGACTAACAAACTTCATGCAATCAAGCCAACCCTAGCAGAATGGACTCCTTCCTACAGAACCATCCGTAGGGAGGAGGTAGTCACTGCAAGAATTCGAATTGGTCATACTTATATAACCCACTCCCACATACTAAAAGGCGACCCACCAGAGTGCGTTTCTTGCAATGAACCATTTCACTGTTAAGCACTTTATGATAGAGTGTTTCGACCTGCAATCAGTATTACAACGTGCACGGCATGAAGGAACTCTTTGATACAATAAACGTCTATTGTATTATCAAATTCCTGAAAGAAGTAAACATTTATTCTAAACTATAATTTTTACGCTATCACCTTGAGCATATTATGTTATGTATATACGGTCCTTTACATTCAATACCTTTTCGTCTAATTTTTCATACACCATTTACATTCCCCGTTGGTTGGGAAGTTTTATTTATTACCTTTACCATCTTATCGTTTTGCTTTTAAGTGTTTGTTTTTTGTTTTTTTTTTATCCTGGTCGATAAGAAACGTTTAATCACTTTTAATTAATCCTACATATAACCTTTGTATGGCGCTAAATAGCCTAACAGTGCTGATGCGCCGTAAAACACAATCATTCAATCAATCAACCATTATGTCATCGACGTTACTTGTTATCTCATTGTACCTTAGTGATATACATTAGGGAAGAGATTTGTTGTAATATGAAGTGATTGAAACTTCTGTCTCTTACTAAATACCAGGAAATAAATACGATTATACAATTTTAATAATCTCCAAAATATTACTTTGAATTACAATATGATCATGAAAAATATATTATACTTTTGGAAATCCTAAGTGGTATACAACCTCCCGTAAAGGGGCCTTTCAAGTTTTATGCTGTGCTGTGTAGAAAAAAATTCACCCGTCAACATATATTTTCTTAATGTGTTTCTATAATATATATATATATATATATATATATATATATATATATATATATATATATATATATATATATATATATATATATATATATATATATATATATATATATAACATGTGCGAATTTGATGCGGTTTCAAATACTAGTTCAGTTTTATTGTATCAAAAGTTTGTAACACTGCAATTTCCAACACTTATCTTTGTAATGAACATATTTTCAGCCGAAATCAGGGCAATACACCTTGCACTGAAATGTATCAAGGGCAAGCATATTTTAAACTCTACTTCAGTCACTACACAATAGAAAGTTGGAAAACCCATTACTGACCAATATTCTCATCAAACATACCGAATTATGTACCTCCCACAATATAGAATACCGTTGGATACCCAGCCATGTCGGTATTACTGTCAATGAAAAGCAGACCGCGCTACTAAAATGGCCTTATCTCTACAACCATATCATTTTAAAATTCCATACACTGGTTTTAAATCTAGTATCAAAACGTTTGAATACTGTAGATAACAAGCTCCATGCGATCAAACCAAACCTAGGCGATTGGCCTTCTTCATACAGAACCATCCGTAGGGACGAAGTAGTCATTGGAAGAATTAGAATCGGTCATACTTATACAACCAACTCCTACATATTGAAAGTCGAAGTCCCAAATGAATGCGTCTCTTGAAATGAACCCTCCACTGTGAAAAACTTTGTGAAAGATTGTTTCGATCTCCAACCTAAACGTGATCGTTACTACAATGTTAAAAACATTAAGGAACGTTTTGATACGGTAAATGTGACTTTTATTTTAAACTTCTCGAAGGAATTTAATATTAAGTGCGCCGTAATAAATTATTCAATGTGTGTGTGTGTGTGTGTGTGTGTGTGTGTGTGTGTGTGTGTGTGTGTGACTGTGGACTGTAAAAGAACATCGGCCATCAACTGACAGTTGACAAGGTTTCACATCTCGTTTCCTGCCACTAAGCATATATTACATTTAAAAAAAAAAATCTTCAATAAGGTAAATAGTGTGATAGTCAATGCTGTGAAGATATAGCAAAACGAGTTTTTCTCATACAGATCTCTAGAGTTATGATATTTGGTTCTGTCAGTCAAGTGGAGTAATTGATGGATAGTGATTATAAAATGGAGGTTGATTTTCTTTACCTTGGGCGGTTGAACACGGTTCTCAAAGTTAAAGGAGACCAGAAATGAATGGAAATATAGAATAATAATAAAAGCACTATGGAAGAAAACTTTATTCTGAAGTATCATCTGCGACCGTAATGCCAATATTTAAATATTGGCATATCTTCAAGGAGCTGAATTTCCGTGACCTCGTATGCAAAATTTCCGCGCCTATTCGGTTACTTTCGTGATGTGACATCATTGTAGCGACTCCAGCATCCCGAGTAGCAGTTGCCAGAGTAAAAGACAATGCCGTTTTGCGTTGCTTACGGGTGTAGTAGCACATTAAGAAAAGGCTGTGGACAACATTTTTTTTTCTTTTCCAAAAGATAAAGACATAATGAAAATATGGATACATTATTGCAAGCGAGTCAATTTCAAAGCAACACCAAACAGCACTCTGTGCTCATTACTTTTCTCAAAGGAATGTTACGAGAGAGTTCCTGAAAAATGGCAGCTCTAGAATACGCAAATGCTAGGCCTAGACTAAAAATTGGCGCTGTTCCAGACATACCGTTGGATATTTTAAATCCTAGGAAAAATGTTAAATGTGAGTTACGAAAATAGGCAAAAGGCCGAGTAAGTGACCACAAAATGCAACAATCAACTCACAGAACTTTTATCTACACCAGCAGTGCTAAATAAATCTGATAGCCCGACACCCGGGGCCCCTCTGATTTTAGTTCGGGCCCATCCTGTATTGAAAGTGAAGTGCCCGTCGGGCTTATCGAAAAAAAAAATTATTTGCCTGAGAAAATGAGTAAATGTGTTTTCAAGATGTTGACATACATGCCTTAACACGGCACAATCTAAATCAAATCACCACTGTCCTAAGTGAAATTGAGATCTGATTTTAATCAAAGGAACCTTTGCTAAAAATAAGATTCTAAACCCCTAACACGGTCGTGTTTCCAGAAAACAAAATTTTCAGTAATCTTAAAAAAAAAATTCAAAAACATTTTTAATAAAAAACAACCAAAAAAAAAAACTTTCAGCCTATGCCTGTTACATGTAGTATGCATAAACGATAATCTGTAATGATTGGAACTGATATAAAACTATCCCTTGGGCAGTTTAAATAGCAGCGATTAGAAGAAAAGAGGTCAGGTATAAAATCAAAGTTTCACATTAACTGGCTGACAATAAAAATTTGGGGGGGGGGGAGGCGACTACTGACCCCACCCCCTTGCCCCAATGTGCGAGCGCCCATGAGACGCGCCATTTCTCCCTGTGATAAGCCTTATTATCCCCCAGGACATGCCCCTTTTGTCATATTCTGGTCAGCTGTGGCTAACTGCAAAATAGCTAAAGTTTTGACTTAAAGGTCACTGGCCACCTATATTGTACAAACGTGTGATATTATTATAGTCATAAACAAAACACATTTGTTATGTATGCACACCATAAAAATGTTTAATTAGACTTAAAAATCCGCTTCATTAAATGAAAAATTATCCGGCAATCTCCGTAAGCAATCGGTATTTTCCGCATGCCAAAAACGGATATGAAGTACATTTATCATTTCTATTCAACCTAGCCATTCAAGTGTTTTAATTTCCCCCACGTAAATGTCTATGTGATCTTACGATCGTGCTTTTGTACAGCAAATATGGTCCACTGTGTTGCATATGGATGTAACCAAAAGAGTGATGAAGGGACGAAAGTGTTCTTTCTTTTTTCCAAAAGACCCTGTTTACCAGAAAAAAATGTAGATTGAAGCTGTGGGATTGAATAGGGTGAGGGATGGGAAAGTTGTATCATTTATGCCGGATTATAGTCAATTTGGCCCAAAGACAAATCGGCCACAGACAATTCGGCTCAAATTGGGCCGAAATTTAGACAATTCGGCCCAACTCGAAACACAATTCGGCCCAACTTAACAATAGTTCAAACAAGTTCTTTTTCTTCCAACAACAAGTAGATACTCTGCAAGATAGGTTTTAGGAAAATCTAAATTTAAACAAACTAAACTATCTCGATATTCTTTAAAAGAAAATAATTATACTTCGTAACGGACATATATATGAGAGAAAACTCAAACTGATATATCTTGCTCGTTCTAATTAAAATATTTACATACATTTTTTATGCTAAAATAATATATGCATCTGCACAGCGACATTCTCAGTTTAAGTCTTCTGGTCAAATTATCAATGTTGATTTATAAAGCAATAATGCTTAACAGATATTCTACAGAATACGTATACATTTTACTAAGGGTAGTGTACATGAGGTATTATAACAAATATTTAATTTTAGGCTTCAGATTGTAACACTGCTGCATATAATACTCGATTGCACATTTGAGAGAGAGAGAGAGAGAGAGAGAGAGAGAGAGAGAGAGAGAACAATGTTGAGCATTTTGTCAGTGTTTAGTTGCTGCAATATGAAGCTCTTACCAGTTAATTTTATTGTTTGTTTTTATTTTTCAAGTTGTCTTAGTGTGTGCACGCGTAAATTGAAAGTTTGTCATTACTAGTCAATATCGTCAATCATATTTCCTCCATTATTCCATACAAATAAGAAAGGAAATAATTTTGTGTTGAATTTGTGCCCCCCCCCCCCCGCCATGGTGCAATAAAATTGATAACAAACACTTATTTGAAAATAAAATGAAAGAAACTAACCTTGTATTGTTATCATTTATTATTTCTTTTTTTTTCATCATGCGAAATTTATTAAACAAATAAATATATCTACGAATTCCGTATATGTAGCGGATGGAGGCTTGCGTATGCATCCTTACTGTAGTGTGTATCGCTTATGTCAAATAACAAAATCGCAAAAGAGACGAAAATATCACCAGATTGTTTGAAGGCACCTGCTATTCACACATGATAAGTTAAAATGTGCAAAATGACCAAGATTGTATTGTATCTAGGTTAACTATACGACGGTATCTCGCAAATAAAAATCATTATGTTAAAATACATTCACTGTGAGTGCAAACGATAATCTTCTCGCTAGCATGGGTTACAAAAGTATTATTAAAGCAAGTTATTCTTGTGTATACTGTTTGCTCTGCAAACGTCAGTTATGATTACATATGGCTAAGGGGGCCCAGAGTGGCCGAGTGGTCTAAAGCGCTGTCCGTTACGGATCACTGCCATCTCTCCTCTGTCTGCGTGGGTTCGAGTCTAAGATTCGGCGAATGTGGATATGTAAGACATCTTGCCAGTAGCTTCTCGTGGGTCGGTGGTTCTTTCCGCGGATTTCCCGGTTTCTTCCTCCACCATTAATACTGGCCGCCATGTATACCCTATCGTGTGCTGAAAAATGGCGTTAAGCCCCACAACAACAACAACAACATATGGCTAAGAAATAGAAGCCCGGGTGAAGAATAAATACAACTTGCAATAAACTCTTGCTTAAACTTACCGACAGGTTATCAAATACAAAGGTTATTTTATTACAAAGCAAAGCAACCCTGGAAACTGACTTTGACATCTTTTAAGTGTGCCGATTTTTTTCTTATGAAGTCGGTCGACATAAGGAACCCAAATTTGGTTCCTTTGGATTCTTTTAAGTGTGCGGATTTCTTTTTTCTTTTTTTTTTTTTTATAAAGTCGGCCGCCATAGGGAAGCCAGCATTGATTCCATTCTACCTGTGTTAACGGGAATGATCAAAAAAAATTGAAACAATGGCAGTTTTGAAAGCGACACAATCTAGTGCGTAGTGCACGCATATTGATATAAGGCTGAACAGTAAATTAGTTTTCAGTAGTCACATGTAAATGTTCCCTATCTATAGTTTATAGTGTTTTATTTTTCGACAACAAGAAGCATGTACTTCGTCTTGTGGGATAAATGTATGTCATTTCCGGTCAGCGTCCTCTATTGGTGGGAAATCGTAGCTAAGGGGAAGTAACAGCGTTGTATACATCTATTTCGAGCAAATTAAATTATTATTTCTTCTTTACACTTGATAATTTTGTTGTTCTTTTTGTGCGAGTATAACTACTTTTAATCATGCAATGCAAATCTACGGAGCCCCTTAAGTGACATGGATGCATATATTTTTTATTTCGTTTAATCGAAATACATTTCGTTATTTCGAAATGCTATATCGTTTAAACGAAATACTATTTCGTAATATCGAAATAGTATTTCGTTATTTCCAAATGCTATTTCGTTTAAACGAAATAGCATTTCGTTATTTCGAAATAGTGTCTCGTTTAAACGAAATAGCATTTCGTTATATCGAAACAGTATTTCGTTATTTCGAAATAATATTTCGTTTAAACGAAATACTATTTCGTTATAACGAAATACTATTTCGTTATATCGAAATAGTATTTCGCTATATCGAAATAGTATTTCGTTATTTCGAAATGCAATTTCGTTATATCGAAATAGTATTTCGTTATTTCGAAATGCTATTTCGTTATTTCGAAATAGAATTTCGTTATTTCGAAATGCTATTTCGTTTAAACGAAATACTATTTCGAAATAACGAAATACTATTTCGAAATAAGGAAATACTATTTCGTTTAAACGAAATAGCATTTCGAAATAACGAAATACTATTTCGATATAACGAAATAGCATTTCGAAATAACGAAATACTATTTCGATATAACGAAATAGTATTTCTTTTAAACGAAATAGCATTTCGAAATAACGAAATACTATTTCGATATAACGAAATACTATTTCGTTTAAACGAAATACTATTTCGCAATAACGAAATACTATTTCGTTTAAACGAAAAAGCATTTCGAAATAACGAAATACTATTTCAATATAACGAAATAGTATTTCGTTTAAACGAAATAGCATTTCGAAATAACGAAATGTATTTCGATTAAACGAAATAAAAAATATATGCATCCATGTCACTTAATGGGCTCCATACAAATCTGATGTAAAGAGAAAACTGTTGGAGTATGGCCGGTGACCTTTAAGTACACAAGTAATAAAGCCAGTGTGACTAATTAACAGTTAATCCTTATCCTTGTATTTATCTTGTGAAAAGGACTGCCCTTCGGACATGCTTCAAAGAAACCATGTTCGACAGTTTATGTAAACACCAGCAATTGACTGGCAAATAAACGATGCCCTATTTTGTTGTAACTTACGATGCCTAGGACTTTTAACAGTTCAAATCTGCAGTCACAAGTTGCCGTACATGTGGCAACTGTTTTTCCCATGTTTTATGTCCCACTTATTTCCTTAGGTTTAAGTCTTAAAGCATGTAACACTGTTAACTGAAGAAAAAAAATATATTTATTCTGAATTAGTTCTTTAGGGGCACATATACTGCATGATATATTTTGTTTTATTCCCTCTTTTAATGGTAATTATTATAACTTTACATATACGGTAGAGCAATGTCAGGTGTTAACTGGCCAGTTTCTTTGGCGGAAATGGAGATGCGATTTTGTTTGCAGAGAAAATCACACAGTATTCACAGTGATCATTATTTTTTAATTTTTTTTTTTACTATAGTACTGTTGTAGTGGTTTTACGTGAATAATGTTTAATCTTTACATTCTATTTACTGAAGAAAAAAACTGTCGTGTGATATTAATTATTTCGTCCAGTGCCGGATTTAGACATAGCGAGGCCCTAAGCTATGGGAAGCTGTAGAGGCCCTATTTGGTATAAAATAAATTTGAGAGGCCCCTTCACACTATGAAGCCATAAGCTGTAGCTTGTATAGCTTAAGCCTAAATCCGGCACTGATGTCGTCACTACAATATTCACAAGTGATAGAATATGGCATCTGCGGAGTGCATACGTTATATCTATTTATGTATGGTGTTACGTATACGTAATTAAATTGATTGTGTGTTAGTTTTAAAATTCTTTTTTTATTTTATTCTTGTGTCATTACATTTTATTGCAATGATTATTTTCACGGGATTCGATATTCTCTTTCAGTAATTCTATTTATCTAAAACGTAAAGGTGATACAGAAGCATTATTTTTGGCTCACTCTGGTACACCGTTTTGGTAAACACTACGCCAAAACGATTGGCTATTGCCATGGTCATTTCAGTCTACGTGTTAGTCTGAATAAACAATGTTTTATTTTTAAATTTATTTCAGAGTGAGAGTCTGGTTCTTAGATAGGGCTGTTCTTGCTACGTGACAAATTTCATATTCTCTTTTGCGTTGTTCAAGTGTTAAGAGACCACGTGACCTATCACGCGAGAACGGGATGATATTTTAGTTGGGTTTAATACCCTTTCTGAGAGATTTTCAGTCAGTTGTATTTTAAAATTTGAGGGGTCGAGAGGTTTCAATTGTTGAAGCTAGATTGTTTTTGAAGTTCATTTGTCTTTGGAATTTAATAATTTATTCTCTAGGAAAATAAACAAGTGTACTATTTTATAAAAGTTACGGGACAAAGAAATTCAGTGGAAATTTATTCTGATATACGGAAACATAAACTGTGATTCAATTGAGGAATTGTTGCCATTTGTACAACGACTACATCTGACGTCATCGCCTCCATATTGGAACGTCGTCAAGATTCGAACCTGGATTCTATTAGAACTATTTAGTGATAGGACTTGTATTTTTCAATCTTAGGATTAAATTTTGGATTATATTCACAAACCTTAAGTCCTATTTCCAATTTTTACATTGTTTTCTAGGGAAATAATTTATTTTGTTAAAATATACAAAGCTTGTTGATTTCACTCTTTTCACTTGTTATTATTGTACGAGCCTACACGTAACAATGGTTTGGTTTTTCTTCTGAGAAATGAAAATTGACAGACATAATGTAATAATGGGGAGTTCTCTACGAAAAATCGGGAGATATTACAAGATCGGGAGGTAGGTGTGGAAATACCCCCAAAATCGGGAGTTTTTCTGCCAGCTTGAGAGTTGACAGGTATGAACTGTCCGGGCTTGTGGAATTTCAGTCAGGGCTTGTGAGTTCATTTAAGTCACCAGCCCGAGGCCTGTGCCTAAAAAATAGTTTTCTTTGAGCACTGACCAATACAGTACATAAACTATTATACCAGACATGTATATATTATCAGATGCGTCTATGCGCTAACTGTAGCCTTCATGTAAAAGACACTGTAATTGAATCATAAGAAGGAAGCTTCTTAATGTTTAAATTAATTACTTATGATTTCTGCTTTGCAGATTTATTTGTGCTTTTTTTTTTAAAAAAACTAATGCTTAAGTTACGACCGATGAAAACCGTTCTCAATGCCTTTTACACCTCCCCGGAAATGGATATTGTTTCACACACAAGTCAGTCCCCGTTCTAGTCTCTTCGTCCATAAGTAAATATTATCTGTCAGTGTTTCAGTGTTCGATGTATATTTTCAAGATATTAGTCCGTAGGTGATGTGTGTATGTTGGGATTAGGTAATGAATATGTCATTTACATATAATACGATTGAACCACATCCTTCTTAAATGAATTTATTGCATTGTGGTAATTTTTTTATTTTTACGTTGGGCACCATCACGTAATCCTTATCACATTTTGGCACAGCATACAATGGTAAAGTACTTATTTTAAAATTACATTGCTTTTTAAATTCCAAAATATGAAATATGAGCACATTCTTACTG
This sequence comes from Megalonaias nervosa, assembly GCA_016617855.1. NCBI lineage: Eukaryota > Metazoa > Mollusca > Bivalvia > Unionida > Unionidae > Megalonaias > Megalonaias nervosa. The sequence continues at coordinate 66,289 of JAECUM010004144.1, read as the reverse complement.
TTGAACTTTTCTGCTTTCAGGTCTTAAACACATTCTGAACACAAAATTCAACAGATATAGTTATGAGCATATCTCGGAAGCAGATTCAACTTTCGAATGGACAACCCAAATCTGGTCTCCTCCTCCTGTCTGTCTCACTCGCCATGTTTCTGTTTGTATTCGGAGTACTAGCTAGTATTGCGTCACGGGACCACATGATCTGTCGTCTCATCAAAACTCGGAAAAACTCGGCAATTTACGGAATCGTGGTATCTTAAGGGCAATATAATCACTACCCGCCTACGATATTTAATTCATAAACATTACATTCGAAATAAAATTTGTAGAGAATTACATATATAAAAGGAAAAGCTTTATTTCTGGTCTCTTTTAAATAATTTTGTCCGTTATCAATTTTGATATGTTACATGCAAATATGTGATTAAGTATTTTGTACATCCTTTTCAGATTTTTGTTAATGATATATGAATATGAATAATAAATGCATTATATATATATATATATATATATATATATATATATATATATATATATATATATATATATAACACAAAATAAACATGAATCAATAAGAAAAATAAATTCAAAACTAGATAACACAAATATGCATCATACATTTTTAGTAAAACCTCTTAAAGTCCTTTAAGAGCTGAATAGCCAATATTACCTTTTGCAACCCAGAGTGGATATATGTAAAATACAGGCAAACACAATTGGGCATAATGCTTCTTGCGCATCATAATAAGATGCTATTTATGTGTTTCACGTCATTCTGTGCTTCTTTACTCCATTTTAAACTGTTGAGAGGAATATGCAAATGAAACCACATGCTTGTTCAAACAAGTTAAAAGTTACAGCAGTGCATAATTGTTTGCTTCCCACTTCGAAACCAACCCAACCTGAAAAAATAACGCATTCAACCTTGACACCCCTATATCATATAAAGGAGATGGGATTAAAAATAACGCATTCAACCTTGACACCCCTATGTCATATAAAGGAGATGGGATTTTGCTTTAAATCTTTGGCAAATGAAGGTTCTCATCTATCGCCTTACATCAATTCCGGCATAAAAGGTATCAAGGAATCGATTGCAAATGACATTTTTACGTGACAAGTCGGAATGTACAATATTTGACCAAATATCGTCACCTTCACTCCCTCGTGGACTAGGGCTCCTGTTTCGATCCTAATATTTGGCAAACTATGAGGTGTCATGTACAACGAGATATCAATATCGATGTAAAATTGATCAAGGAATTTATTGCAACTGGAATATTTTAGGTGACATGGTGTTAAATGTGCAATATTTGCAAACAGTCGTTACCCTCAACCCCTCGTAAAAGAGGGGTGATATTTCGTCTTAATCTTTGGCTATATTTAAGCTATCGTACATCAGCGCATATCAGTTTCGACGTAAAATTTATCAAGGAATCGAAAGGAGAAGGAATTTTTAGATGACGCTGTGTAAAATGTACAATATTAACAAAATATCGTTGTGTGTGCTCGTTTCCTTCATCTTCGCCTATTAGTAAAAAATATTTGTAAAAATAAATATATGACCGAATTGGTGGTTAAGCTTGAACACAAGAGAAGGACTGCTATAGTTCAAATCGAAAGAATTAGTAACGTTCACATTATGTCACTAACAAAAAGAATATTAAAGGAATAATTTTGTCGCGGTTAGATTAACTAGATCTCTCCATGTGAGGCCATTTGTTTTGATCACGTGACAATATGGCGTCGCCGTTTACCCGACTTCCTATGGCGGAGTGCAAAGAAAGGAGCATACGAAGCCGGGAACCAGACTAACTCTCATAAAGTCTCGTGAGTACTGTAGATTATAACGTCCTATCATAGTAACTGGCTAATTACTCAGCTGAGACACATATTCTCAACAACAACTCCCCATAATCAAAACACATAATCACTCAAACCTATCGAAGTTACAAACGGAGAGTTATTACATACATCGCGTACCGTAGGTTTGTTAGAAAATTAACTAAGTAGAAATATCTATCTAACAAAGAAAAACTATTGACCGTTTTAGTGCGACATGTGAGTATTTTATAATCAGTTTGTCGTAAGTTGAAACAAACAAGGCTTACTTCGATTTTAAGTGACCGCTAGCAAATATTGCAACCTACAAGTCGTTCATACCATTTCAAGAAGGTAGTAAAAATGAGCTTAAGGTGGATCAAATTTGTAATGGATACCCAAAGAATATTATCTTTGCTGAAATATAAAGATAACGTACAAAGAAAGCATGAACTGTTAGACACGGCTTTTATAATAAAAATTCCAAGATGTTGATATTTAGGACTCCAAACAAGAGTGTACTGGGCTGGAAGAAGAAGTCAGTCGGCAAATAAATACCATCGTACTCGCTTATAAATCAAGCGAAACTGCAAAAAACATGGATCCTGCGCCTGCAGATCTGGGTCTATGTTTAAACTTATTCTATTGATTACTTTTAACGAACTGCATGGACCCAGATCTGCCAGTGCATTATGCGACGGAATATCTGGGTCTTTGCAGTTCGCTGTGGGGCTCCTCTTATAAGCGAATAAATACGGTATCACTTGAAATGGTTGACTATCAACACTATTGGAAGGCCAATCAAGGTGATCTTAAATTAATATGTGATAATGTATAATACAGATGTTCAACCAGTCCAAGCTTTAGAAATGAATAGTAAACATGTACAAAATTACTATCTTCCTATACATTGGAGTGATACATAGTCAAAGAAATTGCCACTTGCAGTCTGAGACGGGTGTGTGACACGTTACTAAATTATGTGTAAAATGTACATCTCAATAATGGGAACAAAGATAACAAAGTCCTGGTGCCCTGAGAAAGATTTCCATCAAATACATTATACAGATGACGCTAAAAAGGAACAAATATACAGGAATGTATTTATGAATGTCTACTCAAAATGTTAGAAACTTATCTGGGAGTTTGTTACGCAAATAAAAAGTTTGCATTTTCTAATGAGAGTTACCATAGCAACAAAAATCATTGCTCCAGTGAATATCCAGCCTATGACATGCGGAACTGCTTCATCCTGTCAACACATTAAACATTGAAAAAGACTGCAAGAAAGACCATAATACGCTATTAGCAATACGACACTGAATATACTTAGTAAACTACCACGTTATTCCTCTCTTGCCAAGAAATGCGAAACAATCTTTTGCGAAGTACATGCAGTGAGAGAAGCTTGCCAATGAACAGGACCGCTGCTTGGTGCTGCCACACTACCCAAAAAGCACTAGCCTACACACAAAAACAAAGCGTGTTGCCCGAGTGCGGATTTGTCCCTCCGTTGCAACCTGCAATAATTGCGATAGCTTGAAACGGATTGTACAGTGGACTGCCTTGAAGCTTGGCTTTTCTGAGTAGTAATAGTAAAAGAGGTTTCTATCTCCGAGACCCCCTTCCCCTCAAAACCTTCTATGTTAACATTTTGTCAGCAGCCTTTTCTAGCTCAGAATAATGACTTTCATATAATAAAGCTTTTTCTAGCATATTTCTGACAAAATATGTTTGTCGGGGGAAGGGGGTCTCGGAGATAGAAACAGCTCATTTACTATTACTACTAAACATAATGATTCAAAAATATAATACGGGGTCATTCTCTATGTTCAACAGATTTCTGCACACTCTCCCCCCATAATCAAAACCCGGGTTGAGTGCAAAAAGAGCAATCACCATAGTGGGAGAGTGTGCTTTTGTCTGTTGAAGATGAAGCATGGGGCGGAACCCCAAACTAGATAAGGGTTGTATTAGGACAGAATTTTTGAGTAAAAGTAATAACATTGAAATTTTCTCTAAACTGTATTAAAACTAATTTTTCATTGGATTAATTTTTCATTGGATTATATTGGAAGCAATTTCCACTAAAATATATTGAGATTAACTTTATTTATTTCATATTACAACTGTATACTATTTGCGCCCTTACAAGCAAGTGCAAATCCCCACCCCCCACCCCACCCTTCCGTATTATACATTGTATGCTAAGTCAGCAAAACAGTACTTCGTGGCAAAATTCTTAACGTTCTTTTCTGACTGAGTAAGCTATGGTTCAACCGTTTTCCTGAGACGAATAAAATTCTGATCAGGCGGATTATGATGTAACGAACACATTCGCTTCCATTAGGATGGACTGGAGCCTCCTTCTGGTTTGGAATGATACACTTAGGCACTAGCGCTTTTACTAAATTTGGCTAGGAACTCGCTTGAAGCAGTATAAATAGTGCTGGGCTTGCCTGTATCTTCAGTTCGTTCGTCCCAGAATCAGAAAGGCTTCGTCTATCTTCTTACAGGTAAGAAACGTTTGTGTTCGTAAATTTCTTTAAAGAATAAGTACTTTTAAAGTTAGAAATTTCTACGGTAAACTTCATAGTTTTGTAACATTCTTAAGAGTTCTCTTTTTATTTTATATTATAATGTAATGGAATGTTTAATTGTTTTTAAAGAATTTATATTCATTTGTATTTGTGGTAATCATTATTAAAAAAGGACGAATTCGCTACCAACTTCATGTCTAAGATTTAATTTGGGAATAAAATATTCTTTAAGCAATAAAGAATAATGTTTAGTAATCTATTCCAAATTAGTATTCTAATTTAAATTTAGTAAAATATATTTCTTTCAAATGACTGTTGCATTAATCGCAACTATTGAAATTTATACTCTTTATATATTATGAATTTATTCTATATTTAATTATTAGTATTATATTCTAAAATGCTGAAGTTACACAAATATATGAAGTTGGTAAGCTCGAAGGAAAAGTATAATATGTATTCTTATATTTTTCAATATAAAGGCTTTATAAGGTGTATCTCTGGAATGTAGCATTATATATCTATATATATATATCAATTATTTAAATAAAGTTCGTTCGTCCCAGAATCAGAAAGGCTTCGTCTATCTTCTTACAGCATCCCGTACCTCCGCATTGCCAAGTTTTCCCCAAGGAATGTAGCCGTATCTACACCGTTATGAGTGACACCCTTATCTTTAAGAGAGACTGAATTCATCTCTTCTCTCTCTCTTTCCTTCTGTCCATGGAACAGAGCATTGCTAAGAGTTTACGGGAGACAATTTCGTAAAAGCTGTATTATATACAAGCTGACCACTACTTGGAAATCTAAAAGTAGCTTACACAATATGCGTGGCTTATTCATTGTTGTATTTTTCTTTTTATCTTAATTATTATCTCTGAAAAAATCTGAAAGAAGCAAGAAACTTGACAAAATAATAAAAACAAAGATAATGTTTCTTAAAAAACAACAAAAAATATTATTTATCAGCAAATAAAGTATAATTATTTATAAACAACATACAAGGGAGACAGAGTTATCTCCCTTCAAACTGAAAGAATACAGAGTTATCTCCCTTTAAAATACAAGGAAGACAGACATGGTTATCTCCTTTCTTATTTTTTTAAACAACTTCCTTACTTATTATTAACGTATCGACAGTAGATATCAGGAATAATTCATTGTCGTGTTTATATAAATAATATTTTAATTTTCCGCTTACTTTTCGGTGACATTCAAATAACTCTTTCATTGCTATCCTGGTGAGAATATACTTACCACCTTTTGCAAAAACCTTCGACTTTTTCAGGTCAATATTTATTTTTGTATATTTTTCTTGACTGATCGGATCATGAAGACGATTTATTCAGCAGCAAGGTATACTAAAGGTCTTTATTATGTAAATCCACTCCTTATCGACGGTTTTTGAGTGGTAACTGTATATCTCATTAACACATCACAACACAATTGCATATGACGATTTAGAACTTTCGTATGTCATGTCAAATTTCCACGGCATATGTTCCATTTCGGTGTAAAGTAATCAGGTGGCAGTTTTTCTTATTGTGGGTACACAACACGGGCAGGAGCCATTGATCAGTTCAACTTTGCGAACTACGTGTCCTGAAAAATTAAAACTCATATATTACCACAAGCATTTCAAAGACGAGGAACAGTCTAGAAGAAGCGTTTCTTGGAAACACTTCATTAAAATTTCCAAGGATATCGAGTATCCAGTTTAGTCGGGTCGAATGAGGCAAATATAAGTCTTCATAATACCGAAGCATAGTTTAACTGCTGAGGGTTACAACGGCAATTAATTTCTTAGCCTCTCAGAAAATGTAACTACTTCAATTTAGATAAGGACATTCATCTAAAATGTTGACTTCACAGGTATCCATCTATCTATTAACCATTTCATTATTAATTATCTAGTTTGTTCATGACCTGATATCTGAATTATCTGGGACCGATACATACTATGAACATCTGACGAGATCCCTGAACAATGTTAAGAACTACATAAAAATCCTTGGCAATGAATTAGATGTCATAGTCTCTACTCTTTTACTTAGGTTATATCTACTTATCGGTTTCTATGAAAAGACTTTTTCCAGATCAACCATATTTTTACCAATATCCTTGTGTGTCGTCCACACAAAAGATATCTTGCTAGCAATATTGTTTTCAGCAAGAAGCCTTTCAGGATTTAACAGATTTGACAACTGGCAAAATATTGACCAGATATGAAAACATCATTGTCAATGCTCAAAATCTTTCATGCAATCAAGGTGGTAGGAATATTCTGAAATTCGAATACACACACAATCATAAGTACAAGAGACAAACGATTAGAATAAGACACATGTACGTATGCCTGTGTTATGAGAAATTATGACAAGGATATGGATGTCTAGATACATGCGTATTATACTCTTTACCTGCTGCACACGTTATCCATGTTCCCCTTGACCATTCTTTTCTGACATCCGCGATGGTATTGTCTATCATCAGTGATTCATCGCAGAAAGAAGACGTTGACAGTCTGGCAATATCTTCCACGCAACTTTCGACCTTCATGCGATTGTTCCCAAGTCTTTCGCCAGAAAGAAGTAACGTGCGAGCAGATTCAACCACTTCGCGTTGATCACGTGTCAGTTGGGTGTCACCTTTTAGGTTTTCATGACTAAGTATGATCAGTTTCAGCATTAACTGCAGTCTTTTCAGTTCATCTCTTATGTCTAGCTCATGTTGTGGCGTTACAATATAGTTTTGTCTTGATATCCATTTCTTGAATGCGTCGACACTTTTCATGAAGGCCTCGCTCATCTGCCTTTCAAGACCCATTTTGGATTTCATCTTGAATAAGGACTCTAGCATCTCGATCTTAGAAATCAGGTCATCCTTGACAAGCTGATCTTTCCTATCGGGACAACATAATTTTGATTTTACCTCTCTTATTGCTTTGCGGATCGTTTTCAGTTCTCTCTGATATCGGACATTATTTCTAATCGTCGTTCTGCAACAGGGACAAATTGGAAACCGAATTTCTGATAAATCTCCCTGCTGAATCTGTTTTTGCATCCATCGATCCATCGATGTTACCTCCACTACATCGTTACAATCAGAAAGCTGTACAAACTTGGACTTAGGGTTAGCTTCTGTTCCAAATCGGCGCTTTGTCACTTTGTCTTTGTTACATATTCTACAAAGAGTAGGGCAAGGCTCTCCGCAGATTCCAATGCATGAATGCCCACATTTCAAACGTTTCAGGCAGGGCTCGTTGCATGGAGGACGGTCACATATTTCACTGCAGGTTTTACTGCACTGGAAGTGTGGACATGACCAGGTGCATGGTTCTCTACAGGGTTCACAATATTCTGAGCAACCTTTCATGCAGCTTTTATGAGGACACTTTTGATCACACCTTTTCTCACATGGTGGACAGTAAGAGCATAATATCGTACAGACATGTCCACAGATGAGGACTTCAACGTTGGGATAGGAACATTTATCATGCAGTCTACCTTTACAACATTCAGTACAATCGCCAGAGCATTGGTGTCCGCAAACAAGGCGAGTGTCACATTTTTCTTGACAATGAACACTTTCTACTCTGTGGCATGGAACATTAGATACATGACCGCACTCAAATTTCTTTTCAATCATAAAATTACATTTCTGAGAAGACTCTTGCCCACATCTTATTCTTGATGTATGTCCACAATTAAATGAAACTTCTATCATATTGTGGCATTTCAATTTATCCTCTGGAATGTTGCACTTTGTTTGCACAGTATGTCCACAACCTGGAACATTTTTGGTTACCTTTTGTTGACAATATTGATCGTGGTCATGCTTATCTCCGCATATGTTGTGACATATGTGACCACATATCAACGGACGTGTGCACTTTTCTCTACATACTATTTCCGACTCTGACTTATAACACTGACGACTTACTTTGTGGCCACATTCTAGAATCTCTTCCACTATCTCAAGGCAGCTTGTCGTGTGTAATTCCCCACAGGTTCTTTGGCATACGTGTCCACAACTCAAACGTTTCTCACATGGCATCGAACATTGCAGACCAAAGGGATTCTTCCCACATTCTACGGTAACAGTGTGTCGGCAATTTGGAAGAGTGCGTGACACAGGGAATTTGCATTTGAAGTCGGCTGGATTCAAGTAGCATGGAATATATTGCTCATGGTCGCACTCTGGCATTTCTTTAGCAACTGTAACCATGCATTTACAATCCTGGTAGCACGGCTTCTTGCAGCTGTGTCCTCTTTCGCAAAGGCGCTCACAAGGCTTTTGGCACCGAAACTTTTCGTGATCTCTATCGTCGGGATGACAGAGTCTGTTGCAAACATGTCCGCATTTTAACTCAGTTTTGCACTCTTTGTTGCAACCACCTTCAGGAGCAAATCTTTCAAAATCATGCGCTTCAGCTGCTTTAAAGCCGTCATTTGGATGATTCTGACAATAAAGAGTTAGAACGTCTCCTAATCTCTTCTCTTTTTCGAGCGTTTCGACAATATTCCTCCATAATTCTGAATGTCTAGCTAGGAAACCAAAGTTTCCAATGACATAAAAGCCCTTCTTTGCTCTCGAAAGAGCGACACAGATTCTGTTTGAGATCTTCAAAAATCCTATTTTTCCTTCATGATTACTCCTGACCAACGAAAGCAAGATAATATCGTTCTCTTCTCCTTGATAATTATCTACAACGGTCACCTTCACCCCATCGAAATCTGATTTAGGCATCATGTTTCTCAAGCAAAAGAGCTGGCCAGAGTAGGTTGTGAGGACGGTTATTTGATTCGGTGAGTAGCCCTGTTGCAGCAGATACTTGCACAATGCAACTATATATCTGGCTTCATGCTTGTTGAGATGGCTTTTCTGATCGGCGTCGTCTAATTCTTCTTCAGTATGATCAATAAAGAAAATGTCAGATCCAACTCCTCTGATGTGTTCATACTCTGTAACAGATACGTGATCGCGTAGATTACGATAGATATGTCGTAGAAGCATCGATATTTCTGGTCGCATTCGATGTTGCTCCTCCAAGCAATCACACTGGATTCCATTGTTCACCATCCTCTCAAACAAAGAGATATCAAGCTTGTAATCCTTTGCTAGAGTATAAGTTGTTGGATTTGGGCGAAGCTGTTCGTGATCTCCAATCAAAATCAGATGTTGACAGTGTTCGCTGAGGGTCGTGATGATGTGGCTCTCCAAAACCTCCGCAGCCTCTTCTACAATAATTATTTTTGGCCCTATTCTCTGAAGAACTGACTGATATCTTGCCGCACAAGTTGTGGTCATACCAATGATTTGAGCATGTTGTAGAATAAACCGATCCTCTCTCATCTTGGTTTCCTTGTACACTTTCATAACATCTTCATACACTTTTGCTTGTCTGACAAAATCTCCCTCCAATGCTCTGAGATAAAGTTGTCTCCAATATCTGTACAGGCACCACCTATCCTTATAATCTAGTTCCCAAACATTGACAACATTATCAACTTGCTCCTGTTCCATTACACTTGTTGAGTGTATCTGTCTTTTTAAGTCCTCATTTCGTCTTTTTCTTTCTGCTTTTGATATTTGCCAAACACCATTTTGATTTTTTTTTCTGCCTGTCTCTACAGTTTGATTTGCATCTTCACCGCTTCTAAACTGTGTCTATGGTCGTACGGAATCAGTTCTGACACCTTCTTTGGTTATTTCCTTGCTCGATACTAAGAAAAAGTCATTATCGTCCCTCATCAGACGATCTGCTTCTACAGCGTCTGCCACATCGACTATATTCACGTAAGCATCCTCTGAAACATGATCAGCACTGTCTTCAGCATCTTTCCCTGCGACATTTGCATAATCGTCCGAGTTATTCATATTCTGAAGCAAAACAAGATTTTCATCGTTTATTGGCAGCAGATATCCACAGCCAAGCCATTCTTCAATAATCCAAGATTTCATTCCGTGCTGTGCAACCTCTTCAACCATGTATGCATCGTTCCAAAGCATTTCTTCAAAACCAAAAATCAGAGAGTCATAAAGGTTTTGCATGTAGTGATAGAGCTCTTCTTCAGTAAGAAGTCTCAGTTTGGCTTGTTCTAGAGATTTAGCCTTTGCTTCAAATTTCGTCATACACAAATTTAGGAATTCTCTTGCTCCGATGAGGGTGTCTCTTACTTCTCTCGGAACAAGTCGGTTCCTTCTGAATCTCTCTCTAAATTTGTCAAGATGCTGCTCCTCTAAAGCTTCGCTGGAACTACGACCTCCGACGCGGACAATATCTCCCTTGAAAAATTTTAAAATGCCTTCCAAAAACTGGTCAAGCGCATGATTTGTATAACACACTATCAGCATCGGGGATCTAACAGTGCTTAATAGAGCATTGGAATTATCATCCCAAACATGCCTGTTATGGAGGAGAACCTTAACAATCTGGAGACCAATATACGTTTTCCCAGTGCCAGGTGGACCTTGTGTAATGGAAAATCTGCGAGTGAGAGCCGTTTGAATAGCCTCATATTGTGATCGGTCAAGGCCCATATTGTCTGCCGACGGCCATTCTGAAAGAGACAGTACGTGTACGTTTCGAGGTAATTTACTACCTAATACTTGCTGTCTAGTGGGTTGGTACTTTGAGATGGTCATCGTACGATCAAGCAAAGGCTGAAGGTCATAGACTGGGGAGTCTGTACTGGAAAGGTAAATTGGTGGGTCAACATCTTTCTCGCAGTTAACTAAGTGCTTTTGGAAGGGTAGCCTAATGATATTTTGCAAACCAAATAGCACGTGTTTATATGCTTCAAAGAAGGCTATGGACTCAACCATCACAAAGGTTTCGTGTGACTTTGCCATGACGTCTTTAAAATCTGTCTGAAAAGATACAGACATGATTCCATGTCTGAGTTCCCGTGGATCTCTATCAGCTACAGTTGCAAATAGCATCGTCTCAAAGTCGTCTGAAGATAGACAAAGGAAAGATCCATATAACAGTCTCTTGCTGTGAGCCCATTCTACATGCCTTAGATGCGAAACGTTGAAATGAAGTCGATGATATATGCCATCTCTTCCTGGTGCTAGTTGCTGTATTTTCACATCGTAATACACACGCAAATCCTGAAGTTTCTTCTTCTTCATGTGAATTTTCTGTTTGTATTCGTGTATACCTTCTCGCAAAGGGCAGATGAAGTCTTCACGCAACAACCTGTACTGAACATCAAGATAATGTTCAAGATCATTGTACCCCCCGGTTTCTTTATTCATGCGAAAATATGGTGGTTTATCTGTTTTAATTTCCTCAAGTTGTGGATACATTTGAATCTCTCTAAAATTATCAGGCGGTTGTTCATTTTCATGCAGAAACGCACAAGGAACTCTACGAGTCACTGACTTTGTCATTCTTTTGCTGACCTGACTTTCTTTCATGGACTGTAATTCTACAATCCCTTCTTTGACTTCCTGTAACACTGTTTCGCGGTTGACAGTAACAGGAAGATTGTCTGCTATTATTTGCAGAACTTCTAATAGCCCAAATATCAGATACATCGACGTTGGCGTTCTAGAAAAGAAAATGAGTGCTAGTTTTATGATTTTGTTCACTACTGGTAAATGTTGGGACCAATCTAAGGACTCCCGTGCAAGATATGTTGACAAGAATGGCACTATAGCTGTCTCAAAAAATGATGTATCTTTTAGAACAATTATCACATTGTAACCAGAATGCTGCGCGAAACGTGAAGAAAGAGCTTTTTCTAGCAAAGCTATAACATTTATGAGAAGTGTTTCATCGTTGCAGCTGAATTTTATTATCTTTTTCAGCAATGTCTTTTCCTTAGATAACACTTTGCATATTTGACACGGGTCTTCTTCGAAAAGTGATCTGACCTTTTCGTTTATTTTAGTCAAGACGTCTTCGTCGACATCCTTGGAGCCAACTTCTGTGGTTGTTTTACGGTTTTCTACCATCCTTTTAGGAGTTTTTCCTCTACTTTTGGATGGTTTGGCAGCTACCCTAGAAGCTACATGACAATTGTTACTAGTATGATCTCCTGTCGCACCAGTTTGTTGACCCTCACTGTGATGAATCAACGTTTCATTCCTTTCACTTTCTTCGGGTTTTTCGTCTACCGCAGAGTCGTTCATCATAACTCTCTCAGACATTTGCCCAGAGCGGCGTCCTCTTCCACCTCGCCTCCTGCTTCTGATGAGTCCATCCTCTTGCTTTCTTTCCTGTGCAGCTAAATTTGCTTCGGAGTTTGATTTCATCATGAACGACCAATCTTCAGCTTTTGACGGCGCTTTCCTACTACTATTGTAATCCATATCGTCTTTTGATCTGCGTGTCTTTTCACTAACAGATGCCTTCAAGTTTTCTGAGAAACGATTTCCTTTCCTTCGCTCACCTTCCCTGGTTTGTCTGCCGCTCTGATATCCGCGCTGGAATTCAGTTCTTCCTGTTTGACCGTAACTCATTCCTGTCAGGTTCTGAGCAGAGTCTGATCTTGGTCTAGTACCTAATGCTCTTATAGTTTGTCTTCCTTGTATAGCTGTAGAAGAACCACTCTTTCTTGTATCCTTTTTATGCCATCCAGGTCGCATGGTTATTGCTTCCTGGTTACTTCGAAAGCTTTCTTCTTCAATGGCTTCCTGGTAAGGTCTGAAATAGACGTTTATGGTAAACATTTAAGAACATTTTGCGTGATTCTACGAAAAACATACCTGTTTCATTCTCTGTGTTGAGACAATAATATCCAGAAATTCTCTAAAATTCAAAGCAAGAAATGAAACAGAAGCTATTTTAATGCATGTCTTCATCGAGCAACGACGTATCTAAATCACAAATAAAATAGTCTATTTTAAATTTATTCTCAGTTTTTAAATGTTCGGGGTCAACTCAGTTGGACATGAAACGTTAACAAATATAATTTAGTTGTCTACATTATGAATGAAAGGTGTGATAATTACACTTACCCAGACACTGACTCTGCTGAACGTCCACTATAGTTCGCCTCGTCTTCTGAGTCATCCATCTCATCTGATTCTGAGATTAAGAAAAGATACGTGTTTCTAATTAATTCTTTGGACTACTCTGTCGCACTTGCTCCCCACCACCGCATCATCCTAAACCAAATGTAATAACAAGATACACATAATACTTTGACTTACTAGATAAAAATGAAAATATTAATCTGAAAATTAAATATACATACTGGTTTGGTAACTTTACATGCTCGTTTCAGAGAAAAGAGCTAGATGTAAAAATACCAACCATTGGATTCTATAACGATGTTCACAATGTCTTCCCTTTCCATCAATAATAATCTGCCAGATAAACGTATCCTTCAAAATTAAAAATTAATATTGAAAAGATTTTCAAAAATGACATTATATATATATATATATATATATATATATATATATATACTATATATATATATATATATATATATATATATATACACACACACAACAGCGAGCGTTGGAAATGAGATGCCTACGTCTTCTTCATGCCTCACGTGCGAATGAAAAGTCTGCAATTTTAAAGTGTTTTCCCAACTCGGTGATATGTGCTTCTGGTGTCATAAAAACATTAAGTCGCGTTCACTTAATCGGCGACGATGCTTGCAGATATACATTAGACATACAGTTTGCTTTTTTGTTGACCTCATCGAAGCAATAGAACAACAAAACAAGAAACTATATGAAATTAAAGAAGCCACCCTATGCACTAATGTGTAAGTAATAGAATCTAATCCGTGTTTGTAGAAAGGATAGAGAAATATAATCCCGATGGAATAAGATTTGTGTCAGGACGAGGCTTGCCGAATCCCTTAAACATCTCCTTTCTGCAATAGTTAGATCTCCCCCAAACTACCCATAAATGTGGAGAAGATGTTTTATTCCACATGGCTTTCTAGACTTGTCAAACTGTGTTAGATATATGCCTGACTTTAAAAATCATACGTCCCACCTGCTCGTTTGTCGCAATATTCAGAAACCAAAAGTGTCTGACAAAAGTCATACTAATCTTATCTAATGATCACGGTGGATATTCGTGGAGTTTTGGGCAAGAAATATTTTAAGGGGTGGGGTAAGCTGATTATATATAACAGCTAATAACAGCTAGGAGAATTGTTAGAGATTCAAGACCTTTAACAACAACAATAGCAGCCGCGAAGAAGAATCTGTGCGCTTGGTTCCCCATGAACAGTGGGCAGAACACTACAATCCATGTATTAATAACTCTGAAAACAAAATCAGTGTTAAAAATTCTGTCTGCTAACTTAAAAATTATAAGACTTTCAATTTTCCTACTCTTTCACATCTCGTTCACGATTCTGTATGAAATATATTCCAAATGATCAAGATTTCCGTGGTGAATTACGTTCTGGTAATCACTAAATGTTTATAGAAACTGACATTTTATCATTAGATATTTGGCAGTACGTTTGATAAGTGAATGAACAGTATTTAATACAGAAGAAAAAGTGAAAATAGTACCAGTGATCTCCGTCTTTTCAATTTATGTTGTCTACATTCAAGAAGTGGACGAATAGAGAAAAAAATCTTTACACGCACACCACAGAGAGAGAGAGAGAGAGAGAGAGAGAGAGAGAGGGGGGGGGGGAGATGTATGCGTAAAAAAAACCACAACGAAGTATTGTGCATTATTTATTTTAAAACAATATTTTCAATTCTAAGGGCTGCAACAACAAAACACCGCTAATCATTCGCGTGTATTTCTCTTGTATACGTATTTATAAAGAAAGCCTTCACTCTGAAGAACTCTCATATAACATACGTATTTAGAAAGTAGGATTTCACTCTGAAGAACTCTCATATAACATACGTATTTAGAAAGTAGGATTTCACTCTGAAGAACTCTTATATAACATACGTATTTAGAAAGCAGGATTTCACTCTGAAGAACTCTTATATAACATACGTATTTAGAAAGTAGGATTTCACTCTGAAGAACTCTCATATAACATACGTATTTTGAAAGTAGGATTTCACTCTGAAGAACTCTTATATAACATACGTATTTAGAAAGCAGGATTTCACTCTGAAGAACTCTCATATAACATACGTATTTAGAAAGTAGGATTTCACTCTGAAGAACTCTCATATAACATACGTATTTAGAAAGTAGGATTTCACTCTGAAGAACTCTCATATAACATACGTATTTAGAAAGTAGGATCTGACTCTGAAGCTACAAGAAATGACATTGTATGTGGAACTACTCGAAACTGTGTCAGAAAGAATACCGGAGTTATAAATATCACTCGTGTTCCGGAAAGCAATCGGCAGTGGCTCTCGAGGAGAAAGGTCAAAGGAGTCAAAGAAGTGTATATTGACCGAAGAATATTATTTGCATATCATGTTGCATGACAAGGAAATAATGTTTGCAGCCAAGCAATACAATGCTACAAACAAAATTTCAAATAGTTTATATCTGGGTAGGAATGAAACTTCTAAGTTGAAATTAGTATCTATTACACCCATAGAGGAACAAATAAAACAAGACAGACTCTAACTTGCCAATTAATGCTTCTTTTCAAACGCCCCCACCCCTTCTCTCTCTCTCTCTCTCTCTCTCTCTCTCTCTCTCTCTCTCCGAGTAACTTCAATTTAAGAAATTTTAAAAAATAGTTCTCATTTCAAGAACTACAGATGATTAACGTAATATTCTGCTGAAAAGTTTGCAAATGAAGTTTACTGTTGAAATTATAAGGCAAAAGGTGATATAGGACTGTGTTCGTGGAACACTGATTCCACAACACCTTGCCATAAAAACTGACTTAAAAACAGACTTATGTAAAAGACCAACGGGCGGACCAACAAAGGTATATATATATATATATATATATATATATATATATATATATATATATATATATATATATATATATATATATATATATATATTGTTTCCTACAAGTGAACAAGTACTGATGCACTTCAGATTCTTTTTTCCTGCAGAATGTAAGGTCAGATAAGAGTTCGTCCTCTTAAACAACGATCATCGGTTAAATAAGCCTCACATTTTTGTCAGGGGGCCCCGAGTGGCCGAGTGGTCTAAAGCGCTCACCGTTACGGATCACTGCCACCTCACCTCTGTCTGCGTGAGTTCGAGTCTCAGGCTCGGCTAACGTGGGTACGTGAGAAAGCCTGCCAGAAGCTTCTCGTGGGTCGGTGGTTCTTCCCGGGGTTTTCCAGGGTTCTTCCTCCACCAATTATGCTGGCCGCCATGTATAGCCTCTTGTGCTGAAAAATGGCGTTAAACCTTACAACAACAACAACAACAACAACATTTTTGTCAGACTGAATAATCATTCTTAAATGTATTCGTGCCCTTCCATACTTGCACAGGGTAAAGAATTTAATAGTAGTATACTGCATAATACCACTTTTGTGGTGCACTACATTTTTCCATGACAAAATCGCTAAAAATCCAATCGAAAATAAATACTATTGTAAAACTAACAGGATTCAGCTTCAGGCCTCGCAATCGCCTTGCAGTCACATGACAGTCACAGTAAAAAATGTAAACGCTTGTATCTGTAACATATATGCCCAATTTGGAATACACTATATAAACACTAAACATCATTTTACATTTTAAATTTTACATTCTAACAGGCTAATCATTGGCTACTCGGTGTGGTCTTACCTCATTAAGATTCATGTATTATTTGAGTCAGAATGGGTATTATAACATTATTGCAGACAATCTCTCTCTCTCTCTCTCTCTCTATATATATATATATATATATATATATATATATATATATATATATATATATATATATATATATATATATATATATATATATATATATATAGTGTGTGTGTGTGTGTGTGTGTGTGTGTGTGTGTGTGTGTGTGTGTGTGTACGGCTATTCTTACCAACCAACCAACAACAAGTAATTAATTAACTTCTTAACCCAGCACGCAGAGCTATCTTCCCTCCTGCTTACCACCAGTTCCTGGCTAAAAACTACATACGCACCTAACATAATGCCTTGTCACTTATGTATCACCACACCTATACAACCACCCAACGTGATTCCTACGTACTTATTTACATGCCTAGCTACATACTTATCAATTCATGAATGTACATATCACTCCATTTGGTTGAATAACATAACCTACGTCAAATGATTCACAATAGTCAGGGCTTCCATACAAAGATAACACTGTCTCGGATAATAAGCACTCCTTTAGCAAAAACACAAGGTATAGTGACCAACTTAAGTTCATCTCCAAAATTCACATCAGCCACGTTTGCAGCTTGTATTTTAACGACAAGAGACAGTTCATGACTTTATATATATATATATATATATATATATATATATATATATATATATATATATATATATATATATATATATATAGTACGCTGTATCAGTGATATACCACGAGATGTATACATTTTTCATTAAAAGGAAACGAAGCTTGCCACACAGTGTACATACTCTACATATATTTTATTTATATCACATACAAATACCGGTATTTGCCCTTTGAACGCAGTTTAAGATCGACTACAAGCAACTCTGTATTGACCGAGTGAATGAACTTCTCACATCCCTGTCGAGTGTGTCCGCTGCAAAATGTAGTTCTATGCCTTTTGTGGCTCTTCACAATCACCTTTGCATACTGATAAGTTGATTGTTTTCTTTTTTCAGTTTCTGTTGTTCTTCACATAATACACACATATGATTTAAACATGAAATATGGTTTTCGTGAAGAAAGGAGCGCACTGCAAACACATGGTTAGCTACGCCATTCACATGAACACTCAGCCATTCACGTGCCGGAGTAAGGAAATTAATGTGAAATAGAAAATAAGTGAAATCTTGAACTAACAAGAGGTAATTGAAATATTTTAATAAATTACTGTTGATCTTAAGTCATTATGCTGCTTTAATAACAGTACTACCAACCATAAAACTCTCTCTCTCTCTCTCTCTCTCTCTCTCTCTCTCTCTCTCTCTCTCTCTCATCCTTATGGTAGGTTTGACTTAACTTTTACCATCATTCACAAGTCCAGAGACATCGTGGGATGACACAAGCGATGACACTACGCTTGTCGTTTCATAGATTTTCGCCCGTATCTTGCTACGATGGTCTAGAGAGGGAGGGGGGCGGCCTTTGGACATTTTCATATTTAATTAATAATAATCGATTTTCAGAACATTATAATAGGTTTAGAAAAAAAGAAAGGATTGCGATGAAATTGTGTACAATGTTAAATTCATTTAGAAAACGGTGACTATTTCTACTTTTTATCGTTATTTTCATGTCATTAATGATTATTGAGTGTGTGTGTGTGTGTGTGTGTGTGTGTGTGTGTGTGTGTGTGTGTGTGTGTGTGTGATTTGGATCTAAAACATAGCTTTAACAATTCTTCAGTCATATCGCTACGATGTCTGCAGTGTGGTAGTTTATAGTGATGTCTGGCACTGGGGCATCATGCCGCAAACATGTAGCATGATATCCCACCCAGTCACATTATCCTGACACTAGGCCAACCAGTCCTAATACTAACCTCTTAATGCTAAGCGCCAAGCGAGACAGCTGTTAGTACCATTTAAGTCTTTGGTATGACTCGGCCGGGGATGGAACCCACGACCTCCCGCATCCGAGGCGTGTACGGAAATTATATTTCACTGTATTAGCAAAAGTGTACATCATACTGAGTTCACACAGTGGCTACAACTTCCTTTATATGTATTTGGGTTGAATAAGGGCGTTTATATATGCAATACACACAAGATAAACTATCAAAGAAGTCGGGAGATTCTCTTCAAAACATGCCGTGCTGTTGCTGGAAAGCAGCCAAGTCCAGTCATTTCAATAAATATGTGATCAATTGCATCATACTACACAGGTGTGAAATCTGTAGTCTAGTTCCATGCTACTTATATTCCCAGCTTTACACACCGCTATACGAAGTCAGGTGAACGCCGACGCCAAATTGTCATGTGATCAAAACAATTGGCCTCACATGGAGAGATCGAGTTAATCTAACCGTAACACATTTATTCCTTTAATATTCTTTATGTTAGTGACACAATGTTAACTTTACTAATACTTTCGATTTGAACTATAGCAGTCGTTATCTTGTGTTCAATCTTAACCACCAATTCAGTCGTATGATTATTTTTACAAATATTTTTACTAGTAGGCAGCAGCAGTAGAGCTGGACCCTACAACTTTGTAGAGACCTTATTTTTGAAAATTAAGGGTTCCTACGAAGGCTGAAAAAAATAAGTTTTTGTCTTAATAATGAAAACTTCTTTAATTGACCAGATTTTTTCACAATCTGGTCACGTGCGTATGTCCTTCAACAGCTCTACTGCTGCTATAAATTAAACAGCCATATAGATATTATCAATAATGAGTATTGGAGAACCACACTCAGCTAAATTAGCTCGAGAGCGACTAGAGGCAATTAAAAATATCTACCTGTTCGTGATTCTGTTAAGCAACAACTACAATCGCGTCAGGAATCTCAAGTTGAATTTGAAGAGGATACAAAAAAATTATTTAAACCTATCACTGAGACCACTAAAGGTATTCAACCTGTGTTGGAGAAAACCGCTGAAGTAACTGGAAAAATAGCAGAAGGAACTGAAAAAATAGCAAGAAGAACAAAAAAGACAAAAAAAATTTTACGTGAACTTCCAGCCGAAATAGCTGCTGCGATGCCAGTTCCGGAAATTCTTGAAGGTATTGAACAAGTTCGTGGTGAAATAGGTGACATAAAGGGTCGTACACAAGAACCAGAAGAACAAGAAGCGAGGGGGAGAGTTGCGTTGATTGACAAATTTATCGAAGGTGCTATTGATTATATTGAAAAAATTGAAAATTTAGGAGAATTAGCTAAAATTGCTGTGGACAGTTTCAATGATCGAAGACGGTATTTAAAAACTGAATATGCTGATAAATCTGTAGGTCGTGATGATTGGTACAAATGGATATTTCGTATACACCATAAAACTGATCAGGCTAGAAATAGTGATCCAAAATATATTGAATATATTCATGCAATAGATAATTATATTGCCTTCATACAATTACCGCCAGAACAACGACAACAAATAATAAAATATCAACAAGAACTACGAAAACAACAAAAAACACCACCACAACGAGCACAACAACTACAACAAAAAACACCGCCACTACCACAACAATCTGAAACACCATCATCACAACGAGCACAACAACTACAACAAGAGCTACAACAACGAGAACAAGAACGACGAGAAAAAATAAAACGAGAACAAGAACAAGAACAAGAAGAAATGAAAAAATATAATAGAATGAAACAACTACAACAAGAAAAAAGATTACAACTAATCCAAACAAGAGAAAAGGAAGAAGAAGAATTTCAAGACGCTCCTGGCGCAACTGGAAGTGGTCTAGGAAGTGGTCTTATTACTTGCCCCAATAATGTCCTTGCTGATGTCGATCGACTAGACATTCTCATCGGAGGAAAACGAGCTGGTAATAATTCCCCAGAAATCATTAATGAAGTAGCTGATATTTGCAAACGATTATTTAGTGGCGGCATCATGGATATTAATGTATATCGATCTCTTATTAATGAAATCGCCGACGATTATTATAGTGACTAAGTATGTAATTAGTGATAAAAACAGTTAATAATAAAATGATCGTGCATGGTACTCAACGTGGACCTACCATGGTCAGGGTAATAAACTCTCGATTACCTGTATAAAAAACGACCTACGGAGATGGATTAGGTGATGTTATTCAGGGTTTGTTTAGAAGGATAGCCCCAAAAGCAATACCGATTGCAAAGCAGCTGGGAATGAAAGCTATTGATGTTGTTCGTGAAAAAGGTATAGGCGCTGTTGGTAATCTCGCTAGCAAAGCATTCTCAGCAATTAAAGATAGACTATCACGATTAATACGACGAAAACCTCAACCTGTGAAATTACCTAGCACCGAAGTGATGCCAGCAAATGTCAGTAAAATCATAAATCAGGCAGCTAATCAAAAACTAGTGGAGTTGGCTGATATCCCGATGTCGGAAAAGGAAAAAAATATAACCGCTAATCTGATAGCAGGAAGTGGTCTTCGAGTTAGACGAAGACGATAATAATAAAGATGTTTAAGCGCGTATCTGATCCCGCGTTTGACATGGATGCACCAGTTCTCAAAGATGAGTCTGTGCGCGATTATCAGTATTATTCTTATGACGCACGAATTCCAGATCAGCGAGGACGAATCTAACTACAGGTTCAGGATACAAGTGGGTATTTCTTACCCGCTGAGGCATTTATTGAAGTCGAAGGTGAAATTTTAAATAACGCTGTTCCTGCAGCACCAGCAGCATACGCCGCTAATGTTATTGTTGGTTTTGTTAATAATGGTATTATGGCGTTGTTTGATAGCGCTACGTACATGATTGACGAAAAAAATATTGAATCAATCCAGAAGGACGTCGACGTTGCCACGACAATACTAGGTCTTGCGAGATACAGCGACGATTACTCAAGATCAGCTGGTCCATCAATGATGTTCTCAAAAGATACTTCTGACCACCCTGACAATAGAAATCAGGTTTTTCGACAACCAAATGATCGAACTCCTGCTCCTGCTCCTGCTGCTATTGAAGATATACCTTTTCCAAATCCAGATTTCAACTTAGGATTTGCAGCGCGTCGATCAATGTTAAGTGGTAATAGGAGAGCATTTTCATGTGCGATTCCACTATCACATATCTTTGGATTCTGTAGAAATGTTAGAAAAGTCATTTTCGGAGCTAAACACACAGTTGTACTTGTTAGAAAAGCCACCGACAATGATGCAATATGGAGTGATGTTGCAGTTGCTGCAGGTAAAGTAGAACTAACAAAACTTTCCCTGTGGATGCCAGTGATGACTCCGTCAATATCCGAAGATGACCGGTTGTTATCTTTTATGAGTCAAGGCGGTAAATCAACTTTGTCATGGTTGACTATGACCACAGATGCTATCCAGAGTAATATTTATGGTTTATTTACATGGCAGATAGCTTCTCAGCAGGGTGTTTCTGCACCGCGACATATATTTATTGCGCTTCAAAATACTGCACGAGTAAATAATCAGACACAAAGTAATATGATATTTGACAAACTCGGTGTTACTGAGGTTTCATTAAGGATAAATGGACATCAAGAACCATCCGAGGATAGATTACTGAATTTCGATCAAAATCATGTAGCACGTGTATATCATCGATTAATGACATTCATGGGACGTGATCAAAATAATGATACTGGTTTACAAATATCGCAGCTAGATTTTACAACGCTGTATCCGATTTATTACTTTTCACTAGAACATTTAGATTTAACCAGACAATCTGTTGTAGATATATACTTTCGAGCTCGTGTGATTCGAGGAGTTATTGTTAATTACAAAGCAATCGCCGTTATACTCAGCGATAAATCGATGTTACTCGAAGGTGTTGGTGGACGAATGAGAGTTATTGATGCTCCAGTAGAAAACATGTAATTAGATCGTTCATAATAATTATAATGTCATATCATCACGTTAGTGTGAGTCTGACTCCTGGTCAGATTAAAAGGCTGCAATCAGCATCAAAAATAATTGTGGAATAAAAATATCGCTAAAGCGAGAACAAATGACCGGTGCAAATAAACTATCGTTGACCGAGCGTCAGTTTAAAAACTTCAATGACGCTAAAAAATCAAATAAAGGCGTTAAACTTAATCTTTCTGCGGGCGCCATCAAAGACATTGCTAAAACGGGTGGTATATTTCCACTTCTTGCAGCAATACCAGCATTAATAGCAGCTGCAGCCCCAGCTGTTGCAAAGGCAGCTGCGTTAGGCGCTGTTGGAACAGCTGCTGGAATGGCGTTAAAGAAAGCAACTGGACAAGGAATCAAAAAAAAAGGAAAGGGTCTAAGATTACCAGGGACCCCGCCTTCATGGTACGGAAAAGGCCTAAGATTACCAGGGACTCCACACTGGTACGGAAAAGGCCCAAGATTACCAGGGACAGTTTACTAATATCATCTATGTCCAATTTTGATTTACTTAATGCTGCTAAGCAATTAAAAATAAAAAATTTCAGAGGTGTTTTTATGCGTGATCAATTACCGAAACAACCAAACAATCTTGAAACCGGTATTATTAATCTCGATAAAAATTCTGGCCCAGGCACGCACTGGGTAGGATATGCAATTGATCCACGTGGAATTATTTATTTCGATTCGTATGGATTAGCACCACCAAAAGAATTTTTAAAGTACGTTACCGGCGATATTCCAATCTGGTATTCAACGCTACCGACACAAAAAATAACTGATCCTCCAATATGCGGCCGTGAAACCCTCGCTATGCTTGATGCTGTATCAAAATCAACAGCACCGCCTCATAAAGTCGTGCACGCGTTCACTACACTACGTCATAGCACTTAAACTGATATCAGTAAATATAATGGTAGATATTTATGGAAGATCCTCAGGTAGAGTTCAGAAGATCGATTTATCTAAATATGCAACCATTGATCAGCTCAGAAATGAAATCGATGATTTATTAAATATCACGAGTGTGGATCAAAATGAAGTCGTCGTTTTTCAGGACAAACAAGGACGATTAAAACGAGTAACATACAACTACTAGATGTCTTGTACGAATTCCCAACGCGGTTGTTAATAATGTCGTTACTTTCACTGATCAGGGTAAAATACAGGATTCCGGTAAGTCGGTTAACGATTATGTTAAGAAAACTGGTGATGTATTTACCGGTGACATTATTATGTCAGGAAGAAAAATTACATATCTTGGAGATCCAATCGCAGATACAGACGCAGCAACAAAAAATACGTCGATGATCAAGAATCCAAGTACGTGTCAGTGCGCGGTGGTATAATGCGTGCATTTCTTGACATGAATAATAATGGTATTAATAATCTCAGAACAGCAGAAACAGATTTCGACGCTGCAACGAAGAAATACGTCGACGATAAGGAAATTCCAATAACAACTTCGTTAACGACTATCAATGATGGAATTGCTACATTTAGAACTGAATATTTTAATCATGTACAAACATTTCTAAATTTTCGTAGAAATGTACACAGATCTATTAATGACTTTTTTGGAACTCCACCAAATGTTATTATTAATCTCGCTGACATTAACGCAAGACTCAACGATATCATTAGTGGTATTCCTAATATTATTCAAAAACTAATCTCGTTAAAATTCCTCACAAGCAGATCATTAATATCGTGTACACAGTCGCATCAGGAAAAGCAACATGGACACCGGAAAATAACACTTTTAAACACACTGCAGAGGTTACTGGTGTATACAGATTATCTGTATTTAGTAGTGCAAAATTCAGTATATTTACCACATTTCCATGGCGTCATTCAACCGATGATTTTTCTGGAATTGTGTCTATAGTGTTAAATAAAGATACTGAAGAAACGTTTATGCTGATAGCGAATGATAAAAAGTTAACCGCAGCGACTTATTGGTGGTGTATTGAGTTTGTAGCTGAAACTCCTCAATTAGTTATCTAGATAAATATAATGAATCAAGAGTCATTTATCGACGTTCAACGTCACAGATACACTCAAGTATGTGAGTGTCAAACTAAACTAAAAAATATCATCGACGATTACACGATAAAGGTAAAAAAATATCGTCGTCGTATGGTGTTATTGATATAATGGTATACTCGGTTTCTGCTGTTATTGCTGGAAGTGGATTATTATTATCAACGATAACGATGACAGCGCCTGCAGTTGTAACGATTATAGTTTCAACGGCAACAACATGCGCAGGTATTTTCAGTATTATCTCTAAAAAAATATCTACGTGTACGAATGATAAACTAAACGAGTATATAATGAAATTGCACACAGCAACAGCCGCATACACTAAATTATGCTCGTATATTTCAGCGTATCTCGGTGATGGTAAAATATCCGATGAGGAGTTCGTAACGATAATGAAAACCTACGATGAAGCGTTCATAGTGGAACGCGATGCGTTCTCTAGTGACGGAAAGATGGAGAATTAAATAATAACTATAATAATAATGTCAGAGTCGCGCGAACTATTACAGCAGATCGTAGCTAATACAACGCCGTCAAAAACTACTATGATATCATTAAGTTCAACCAACCCTGAATTTAGCGTTAATTTTCCGACTGCAATTCCAGCAAAGGAAATAGCATTAGCGCAATTACGAGTTTATTATAGTTGGCCAAATATTAGATCAAAACCGTTTGGTGGACAACAACCAAACAATTCACTGGTATTTGCGAATAAGAATAAACCTGATGGAACACCTGACTGGCAGGTTGTTGGAATTTCAACGGGCAGTTATCAAATAGAACAGATTAATGATGAATTCCAACGCAGAATTAAATCTATCACAAGCAAAGAATCTAAAATAGCGATTACTGTTTATGAACCAACACTATCTGCGGCGATTGAAATAAATTCCCCTGATTACCTCGTAGATATTTATCAAAGTTCGATCAGATCCGTATTAGGATGGCCTGAAGTCGCACCTGTTTATAATGGAGTTTCAGAACCAACTAAAAATGAGTTTAAAACGAGTGAAGAAAAATTCATTAAAGATCCAAAATATCGAGGAAAATATCCATGGAATCGTATAGCATTTGAATTTGATCCAAACGACGATACATACTACTTTACCGATTTTTACGGTAAAAGAATTCCCAAGATAGCTAGATCAGCATTTAATGTTATCGTTACACCAGAAGGGAGGCAACGAGATATTGTTGATGTAATATTTATTAAACGGGTTTTAGATGATCTTAAACCTGAATACGATAAAACGTTTAATGATTTAAGAAATTTACTTATTTCATTATCACAACATTATAATGAAAGTGTAAAGCAGCAATTAATCGAGTCAATAAAACATTTAAATGGTATCTTATTCGATTTATACATCGCCAATCGAAGTGTTATAAACGTTGCGACTAAACTCGATGGAAATTTTTTCACAAGTCCAACATTGAGGCAAGTATTTCTTGATCATTATAAAATAACAGAAAAAGATTTACAAACATTTGTTATACCGGATTTAAATAACGCTGAAATGAAGAAATCATTAAATGATCTTATTGAAGAATATTATCCGGGAGTAATTGAATCGTGGAGAAAAATAGCCCCACCACCGGTTATATTAAAACACAATAACAACCCCTTTGGTGCCGGTAGACATATATCACCGGGCATTGTAAACATAACATCAGTTATTGCAATCAATCTGGTATGCGATGTTATTGAAGGTAGCTATCAGGTAGATCGTTCTAAATCTAGCCACCACAGTGGCACTGCGGAGCAAGGGTACATATTATTCAGTTTTAGCCCGATTGTTCCACCAGGCTGGTTAATTGTGGCAGAACCAATTAATCCCGTTTACCTGCGAGTTCATAATCCATTTCTGACAAGAATAAATTTCAAACTCACTGACCAGGCAGGAAACATTTTGGACACGAGGAACGAATCTCTTAATATAAACCTATATGTACGCTCATAGAACGTCTGATTATTTAATCAGGGCATAATCTGATGAGTAAATACATAATCAATTTTCTATGATTAAAGCAATTGTATATATAATAAAGCGAGATAACTCGGCTATCTCTCTGCAGTAAATTGAACGATTATTTCCCTTACTACGTTACCTGTACAAACCCAGTTGTATGTACGTGTATAGCGTATATTAGTCCGTCTGTCTGTTACCTTAACGAACTATAACTTTATGCGTGCAAAATTATTTTATGAATTTTGAAAAACTGAAGTACAATTCTACATTCTATTAGTAATACAAGTTCTGTGAGACAGCACAAATATTATATATATACTTAAATTTAACTATATTATTGATAAGAGAACGATGGCCGAAATGGTAAGACGGTTTGACGTAGATCGAAGCTCTACAGACTCTCGCGTGTTCGAGTCTCCAAAAATGCTAAAGATATTATCTTGCATTTGCGACTGATGCTTATCTAATTGGGGGAACCCGGAGAATTTCCTCGATATCCACAACAGACAAAATACACTCTCCTATCATACACCCTTGAGGGGTGTACGTTTTACACTCCCGGGGTTTTGTATGGGGGGAGAGTGTACAAAATCTGTTGGACGTAGACAAGATTCCCCCGTCATCACCATTTGTATATATTCATAACCATACAATCATTAGGATAAGTTTATGTTTGTGCAGTCCAAAATCATAAACCATCTGTATATATTTCATAACCATATATCACAAACAAAACAGCTCCCTGACAAAAAAAAAAAAAGTCATGGGAGCTAATATTTTTTTATATTAAATATATATATATATATATATATATATATATATATATATATATATATATATATATAATGAACCATGAAAACATCAATGATATTATTTCTGCTATTAAAAAACTAAAACATAACGGAATAAAAATATCTGATAATCTCGACCCTCAGAAAATTATGTGCGATTTTGAATTACTGCAACAGAGAAAATTTGATAATAAATATACACTATCTTCAAACTACAGATTTATAAAATTAATTTATCAATCCATGCTTGAATCACTAGCTATGGTAAACGACAATCAGGTAAAGCTATTTGCACCTCTTGCACGTTCTATCGAAAATATTAAATCTGAACTGTCTCACGAGTACGAAAGAAAAAAGATTGTGGATAATCGTGTAATGCAATTAAGAAAGATTATGCTATCTGATTCTGTAAAAAATGATAATGACGCTGAGAGCGGTGAAGGTGAACCCCTGACAGAGTCAGTGACTGTAATTATGGCTAAACAAAACCCTTGGGAAAATTAACAGAGTCGAACTATTTGTTTTTGTAAGAAGACAGAATTAGACATATTCAAATACTATCCGCTGATTATATATTTTGGAAAAGGCAGAT
This sequence comes from Megalonaias nervosa, assembly GCA_016617855.1. Classification (NCBI taxonomy): domain Eukaryota; kingdom Metazoa; phylum Mollusca; class Bivalvia; order Unionida; family Unionidae; genus Megalonaias; species Megalonaias nervosa. The sequence goes on along the minus strand of JAECUM010004144.1, from coordinate 37,950 downwards.
TTTTGTATATTTTCTGCGACACGTTGTACTGATTGTGGTACTATGTCAAAATATTTGGCAGCAGAATTAATTGACTTGAACACAATTTCTTCACCATCTACATTTACAGATTTAACAGATCTTGCAAATCGTGCGCCACCAGTGTTTCCGGATTTACAATTTTGACTCTGTGTAGTAATTCGTAGATTTCCAAGTGAGTTATCAAGCTTACTGCCGTTGATGTTGTCAACCACATATCCATCTTTGATTATTCCAAAAAAAACATTCGAATATGAATCTACTTGATAAATAATTTTTCTTGCCATTAGCAGTAAACACAAGATAACCAGTATTATTAATACTACCTACTGGTTTTTTCAATCTGCAGTGTCTGATTACACCTTCTCGAGATGCTTCATAATTGGTAAAGATTGGATGTGACACAAACTCATTTTGTTCCATTTATATATAATACTATTTGTTTAAATCATTATTTTTTTTTGAAAATCTAGCCAAATAATCTTCTTCGGTTTTTATAGGAGAGTCAGCGTTATTTTTTTTGTCATAATATCGTTTTAATTCTCTGTATTTTTTTCCACCGCATTGCGCACACAGTTGAGTTTTTCCTCGCACTCCAGCACTACACACAATACACGGTTTTGGTCCTAGACTTCCATTTCTAACACATTGCATATGATAACTACAATATTCATTCACGCATGATTTATTACAAGTAGAAGTATATCCAATTTTGAGCCAAGCACATTTGTTTTGTGTTTCAATCATATACAAAAGATTAATGTTCAATTAAATATATACTTGCCCTAATTATAATATGGAGGAATTATCCGTTATTGAACCTTCCCCTACTAGATTTGACCTTGACAGACTATCAGAATATAAACTCAGTACTTCGATGCAAGATCTGGCATTAATGGTAACCGAACGTATTCGTGAAGCAAAAAAGGAATTTCGTGACGATGGTGCAGTTCATGCATGGTCCACATTCAGAGTTGGAAATGTTACTAATATGATGAATGACAAACGAGGAAAAATAATTATTAATCACCTTGATAATCAAAAATATTTTATTTTAATAAAATTTATTGTAAATACAGAAGAAGATATTTGGATTATTCGTGATAAGCGTGATCCAGTCCGTGTGCAGTCCGGGGGTAATATTGTTCTTTTAAGTAATAAATCTAAGCCCGGAATACTCACTGGCATTGATAAACCCTATTATATACAGAGTTATCCAGCAACTGCAGTTGTATATGGAATATCTCCGTTGAATGATAAACCTAATGTTGCAGATCTGAAACCGATGAAAATATCGAGAATAAACTGCGTAGCTGAACGAGTTACAGAACATTTTACAAATGCGATACGTGGTAATGGCTTAACAGATTTAAGACGTAAAAAAATAAACACATGGGCAGAGTCCGGTTAAAGATGCTGGTGCATCTATTAAGGATGTTGCTGAACTAGAAAAGTTATTAAGATTTCCAATAACAGTAAAAACACTAACCGGAGAGATATTATACGAACCAAAATATATAAAAAATGGAAACCCTATAACAATCGTTGATCATAATGCACATGCATGGACTAATGCTGTAACGATATTTCCACGAGATAGAAAAGTTAAGTTTTATGATGGTGATATATTTGATTTTATTAAAAATATCAGCAAAAGCGACCCTGTGTCTGTTTGGTTATTTCAGAGTTCGGAATACGATTACGATCAGTTTGTACGGCCTAACGGTGATATTTATCGTACAGAATTTCTTCATGAAGAAATGGAACATCTTGCATTGAAATATACCTCTGATGATGTCATAGTTGGACAATTACTGAATAACTGCTTTACCGTACCATCGGTTGCTGCCCATTTCGCTCAGGAGAAAAATTCATGGAAAACGACACGATCAGAATTCCTTGAAGATGTCAAGAAAAGCTGTATAGAATATGGTCACGGTGGGTTATGGAACACCAAATACAACCATAGTGATGTTATCTCGGTTGATATGGTAGCGTGTTATCCTGGGAGTTTTCTTGGATATGGAGTATGTTCTAAATACTTTAAGAGATTCGGACATCCTACACATGACATGACCAGGGTTGCGATAAACGGACATTTACCAGATTTTGACTTAACCGGATTTGCTCATGTAGAATTATTCGAATTTGCAGAAAATCTCCATCCGATTACTTATGCTTGGTTTGGAAGACATTTTTCAGAGCGATGTTGGGTTCCGATAGTACTATTGCGATATATGCTTGATGCTGGATTTTTAATATCGTTGAGAGTAACTGAAGCGATTATATCGTATAGTTCACAGAAGCAAGTTTGGTTACCAGAACCAAATAGATTTAATATCGATGATACCAGAAAAGAATTCCCTGATATTGATGAAGATCATATTATTAAAATAAATAAATGTAGAAACGAGTACGATGAGAAATTTGCAAAAGATCTCGGTAGAAAGATAATCGGTAAATTTACTCAAGGTGGTTCATACGATTATAAACGACATTGTACAAGATTGATTATGGACGATGCTGAACTAGATTTTATAATCGCTGATACAACTGAGAAAAATATGTTTATAAACAGATGTAATGCTTATTTATCAGATGGAACGAAACTAGGTACCATTGTGAGCTACCTTGATGGCGAGTCACCGCAATTTACTCATTTAAGATCTTCGATGTTAGCTTATGTTTCGATAAACCTACTATCGATGATAAATAAATTTCCTCATCACGCTGTCAGAGTCGCTACGGATTCATTTTATGTACATAAAAAATATAAGATTTATTAAAACTCGGTAATGGTGAATGGGGAACATGGAGAATAAAACAAGAAAATATATTTAGTTATTCTGAATCTGCAGATGTTGAAATTGTGGAGATATATTACAAAAATAATAATCAAATATTAAAGTCATCTGCACCATCTCTGTACGATCCAGTATCTAGACATAAGACCGTTTATCTTAATGGGTGTGGTGGTTCAGGTAAAACAACTCGTGTAATTAATTTATTTATAAATAATAATTCGGATATAATTGTTTTGACACCGACGCACAAACTTGCTAGAGAAATAAAACAACGAGGAGTAAAATCGTGTACATATCACAGTTTCTTTAGATGGTGCGGAGACTTATGGACTCCATCGCGGATGGGTGAAAAATATATACCTAAATATATTATATGGGACGAGATATGCACTGTGTCGTTAGAAACACTAAAAATATTTCTTGATTGGTTGTCATTGAAGAATACTGCTGTGATTATGTGCGGCGATCATGGTCAACCACCACCTTTTGTTGGAGAGTCTCCACATGAATGGCTGAAGAATAACGTAGATTATTATGAAGAAATAAATGATGACCATAGAGCTATCGATGAACCGCTGAAGGAATTTAAAAAATTAATTAGACTTCAGCCAGACAGAGTACAATGTGAGATAATGCGAGGAGTAACTCCAGAGACTTCTATGAATGAATTTTGGACTTTATGGAATCCCGCTGATTTGATAGTCGCGAGTAGAAAGATAGTTCGTGATGAACTACAGGATAAATTATTTTTGTTACATAAAGAAAAGTTTTCAGATCTACCTGTACCTTTGTGTTATCGCCCAGCAGATACTCGACGACAGAATATTGAAGTTGAAATACCAGGTGTCTTGGTTCCACCAAGGGTACAGAATCTTGTCTTGAATGACATTGTTTTAGTCGATATTAATGTCGTTGAGAATGCGCTGAGTATGAATAAATCGCCGTGGACGTTAGGATACGCTATAACGATTCACTCGTCACAGGGATTAACTATAACTGATACTAAAATCTGGATTGTAGATGATAGGATCGAGTGGTCAAATTTAGTTATCTCGCCGTATCTCGAGTCAGGAGAATATCTCAACTACATAGGGTTATTATGAATTTTATAGAAAATAATGATCAAACTGTTAATAATGACGTAATAAGAAAAAAACTATCTGGTTATAAGCAGTGTGACAAAAAAAATAATCGTGATTTTGATATTGATGTTGAATTTATTATAACACTAAAGCAATTACAAAATAATCATTGCGCAAGTTGCAACTGTAATATGTCATGGCAGTGTTCGAATCCAAGACAATTTACCGTAGACAGAATTAATAGTGATCTTGGTCATACACGTGAAAATGTAATGCTGACTTGTCTTGAGTGTAATCGACGTCGAGGTTCTGGACGTTTATAAAATTGAGCTTGGTGGTAATTGTGTATCCTCCGGAATTATTTGTAATTGTTCACGTACAAATCCACGTTGAGGGGCAGTAGAATCTAGTCTGTATATTGGAGGTCTACCAGTGGATCTAACCACGCTAGAAATTTTATGTGTAGTCACGCTCCAGATAGGATCGGTTGCTCTTTTTTTACCACCTTCAAGTTCGCCAGGTTCATATAAATATCTAACTGTAACATTACCTAATACTGGTTGAGAGAAAGATTCATGTCGTTGTATTGGGTATATATTTTTTTTTTGATCGCATTAGAAGGTTTCATGGAAGTTGCACGAGTAATTTCATTATTCAACGCAGCTATCACACTCGGTAATCTTGCAACCCATTCACGAGATCTATCCTTAACGTCAGTAGATATTTCCTTTGCGTATTGGTATCCGAATAACCGCTCAGCAAGTGTTCTATTAAATCGTTCAACGATTGCCTGATCACGATGAATTTCAGTATATCCTCGTCTGATTTTAACATTATGTTTCTTCATCAACGATGATACTACTCCAAGAAATTCTTTACCAGGATCAACCTGTAGTAGTTTTGGCCATCGTAGACCACCACATTGATAAATGCGTTCGAACGCAGATGCAACTTTGGATGCTGTTTTCGTTGATAATGGCTCCGCTTCTTTATATCTACTAGCAATATCAACAACAGTTAACGCGTATTTGTACACGCGTGATTTTCGTCCACGTGTTTTAATGGTATCGTGTGGTAAAAACAGTATATCCGCTTGATGAACTTCATTAGGGACACTAACATCAAAATGCGCGTAATGAATTCTTTTAGCTGGACTTAGGAAGATTTGCCATATTGCCTGTCGTGCTAACCATGATGCAGCGACATCACGTGAAACTTTTGCTGCTTCGGCGAGTTTACTAATAGCTGCCTTACCTCTCCAGAATCCTCTCGGGGAATAGTAAACAGATTCCATTATGATAGTTATATAATTAATTACCAGCCCCTAACACTAGTTTACCTTTCATAGCAGTTTTTACTAGAAAACTAGCTAATTTTTCTCTGAGAGATTTATAGGTATAGAATTTAACGCGTGAATCAATTTCACATCCGCGAGATGTCGGTGTTGCAAATCCTTACTTTTATACGCGACATCATGAACGTGACATGCTTGATCAATCTTATTTACTGGATACTCTCCGGGTCTTGGTTGATCTTGATCATCAAGTCGGATATCGAGACGAGTTCCTGGGCCACAATAATTATATCCTGGTAAATGTTTCTCACCGGGATATTTAGCCCATGGAGTTCCTGGTAATTTTCTTAACGAAGCAGCGATATCACCCCCACCTGTCTTTGTTGGAATAAATTTATATTTCTTGGTACCACATTTCACACACTTGCCTGTAAGTGCACGTCTTTTATTTCTTGTTGTTATTGTTGTTAATTCAGTAGTATCAGTAGGTGCTCTGCATCGAACACAATATAGACTCATATTATTTATTATATGGATATAATTGACTTTTCTGCGACACGAAAACAAGAGCCAGTAAAGCACCATCCAGCGTTACCAAATTCTATCAGAATGATTATAATAGGGCCGTCCGGAAGTGGAAAAACGCAATTATTACTTAATCTAATAATGAGATGGCTGAAGTGGGATAAATTATATTTGATAGCGCCATCTGTAGATGATCAGAGGTGTTATGAAGTACTTAAAGATTTTAATGAAAATGCAAAATCGTTACATGAAGACAATGTCATAGACTTTATTACTGATATTGATGAAGCGCCATCCGTAGATGATCTGGATGTATTTATTAATAATTTAGTAGTGTATGATGATGTCATGCTGGACAAACAATCAAATCCAGCTAGAATATTTTCACGAGGTAGACATAAAAATACAGACGTGATTTATGTTACACAGAGATATACACAAATTCCAAAAGTAATCAGAGACAACTGCAATATTTTGGTTGTGTTTAATAGCGTAGATAATCATACGCTGCAGAATATTTATTATACTTGGTGTTCAGGCGACATGGACATGAATAAGTTTAAAAATTTCTTTTCAAAAGCACAAGCTGCTCCTTTTGGTTTTGTAACGATAAATTTACATGATCCTAGGTCAAGATATCGCAACGGACTTGATATAATTTTTGGATAAAAATCACAGCAGCAGTAGAGCTAATTTAGCTGAGTGTGGTTCTCCAATACTCATTATTGATAATATCTATATGGCTGTTTAATTTATAGCAGCAGTAGAGCTGTTGAAGGACATACGCACGTGACCAGATTGTGAAAAAATCTGGTCAATTAAAGAAGTTTTCATTATTAAGACAAAAACTTATTTTTTTTCAGCCTTCGTAGGAACCCTTAATTTTCAAAAATAAGGTCTCTACAAAGTTGTAGGGTCCAGCTCTACTGCTGCTTAGACGAAGATGACGGAAATGGGTACACGCAACAATATTTTGTTAATACTGAACATTTTACACATCGTCATCTAAAACATTCCTTTTCTAATCAATTCCTTGATAAATTTTATGTCGAAATTGATATGAGGTGATGTGCGACAGCCTAAATATAGCCAATGATTGAGACGAAAATATCACCCCTCTTTTACGAGGGGTTGAGGGTAACGATTGTTTTGCAAATATTGCACACTTCACACCAAGTCATCTAAAATAATGCAGTTGCAATAAATTCCTTGATCAATTTTACATCGATATTGATATTTCGTTGTACATGACACTTCAGACTTTGCCAAATATTAGGATCGAAATAGCAACCCTATTCCACGAGGGGGTGAATGTGACGATATTTGGTCCAATATTGTACATTCCGACGGCATCATGCAGTTTGTAAAACATTCCATTTGCAATCAATTTCTTGATACTTTTTACATAAGAACTGATTTAATACCACATATGACAGCTTTTGTTTGCGAAAGATTAAACCAAAATACTGGTATTAGTCAAGTTCACATTGTGTCACTAACAAACAAAATAATAAAGGAATAAATGTGCCGCGGTTAGATCAACGAGATCTCTCCATATGATGCCATTTGTTTTGATCACGTGACAATATTTCTTCGAATTTCACTTGACAGCGGAGTGCAACGCAGGGAGCATACGAAGCAGGGAACCAGACTATGAAATCTGGGGGAATAAAATCTTGAACAGGTAAACATGGAATAGGCATAATCTTTAATCGGAGAGTAAACGAAAAAATTTGAGAATGTACACATCAATGTTTGTAAACTGAGGTTCGCAATAACTCAACTAAAACTGCTTGTAAAAGCGAAATTGGGCATTTTACTTTTGTAAATCATATCATTCTGCAAATTGTGAAATACTGAAATCATTTAGAAAGTGCCTGACCCAATCGAATTCTTTCTTTAAAAAAACCCGCTCTTTAATTTAGTAAGGATACGTATAGAAATGTGAAAATCCCCTGGGATTGTTCTTACAAAACTTTTATATAGTCTCCACCAGTTCTTCACCAGCAATGTTTATCCAAAACATAAGACTGGATATAGATATAACCTGGATAAATGCTAACTTGAAATTAATGAAAAACTTCAATATTACAAATTCATTCATAGATCCTATAAAAGTTCTCTTTACTTAAAATCAATCAAAAATGGTAACTTTCGACAAAGTCAAGCTTAAATCAGGATTTGCTCCCACCCAACTGAAACTTTAAATGGGGAGATAAGCAAAAAAATAGAAAGGAAAAATAGAAACTGCCAGCACTGCAAATTAGGGGGCTACACCATAGAAAATCAGTTGTGTTTTGAAATGAATGCCCATTTTTCAACATAGAAGTGTGTGTGTGTGTGTGTGTGTGTGTGTGTGTGTGTGTGTGTGTGTGTGTGATTAGGATTTTTAACTTAGCTTTAGCAACTTTTCAGTCATATCGCTACGATGTCTCAGTATGATAGTTTATAGTGATGTACAGCACTGGGACATCAGACATGTAGCACGATGTCCCACCCATTCACATTATTTTCACACCAGACCGACCAGTCCTAGAACTAACCTGTTAATGCTGAGCGCCAAGCGAGGCAGCTGCTAGTAGCATTTTTATACATCTTTGGTATGACTCGGCCGGGGTTCCAACCCACGACCTCCAGCATCCGAAGCGCACTCTCTAACCACAAGGCCACCGGAGCGGTCTTCAACACAGAAAGATATTGCCAATGACTTAGAAATAATGCCATGATTTTGAGAAACAAAAAACAAAATCCTTTATTGTTTTAAAACTTCTTTATGACAAACTGAAGGTCTTCATGGCACTAGTTGTTGGTCCATTCTTTTATGAAATGTTTTGTAAACGAGTAACTACAGCACACAGACGTCTCCTTAACAAAATCTTTGAGTTGAAGCAAACCATTACTGGTATCACACTGATAACCAGAAAGAGTTAGAAAAAGCATATAGTTTAGCAATGATGATCAATGGTTACTGATATCATAACGATAACTATAAAGAGTTAGAAAAAAGAATTGTGTAGAACAATAATCAACGGTTATACTGTTTGAATATTTCGTGTATTATTTATCAATGTTGTTCATATTATCTTTATCAAGAAAAGAAAATGTGTGTGTGTGTGTGTGTGTGTGTGTGTGTGTGTGTGTGTGTGTGTGTGTGTGTGATTTGGATTTTTTAAGTAGCTTTAACAATTTTTCAGCCATATCGCTTCGATGTCTGCATGTGGCAGTTTATTGTGATGTCGAGTACTGGGGCATCATGCCGCAGACATATAGCATCATGTCCTACCCAGTCACATTATCCTGACACGAGGGACCTACCAATCCTAACACTAACCTCTTAATGCTGGACGCCAAGCGAGGCAGCTGCTAGTACTATTTTTATAAGTCTTTGGTATGACTCGTCCAGGGTTCGAATCCGTGACCTCCCGCATCCGAGGCGGACACTCTAACCACTTAGGCCACGAAAAAATTGTAATGCTTACTTTTATGCAAGAATTATTTATTTTGACGTTGTTAATATTTTGCGTATGTGTAATGAATAAACACCTAGGGAGAATACATCGTAGCATTTGGGTAAGGGTGTGACGCCAGAGGCCCCCAGTAATAGTACGCAGTCTAGTACCACAATCATTTTTAGTTTGTATAACCTTTTCAGAAAGTGATTCATCTCCCTTGAGAGGGAGGCTCTTCCGTACCAACAATCACTTCCGGGAACTATGCAATCAACAATGTCATTGTGGATAAAGGAGTCTATGAAACGGAAAACGCACATAAAGACAGTTCTTCAAAAGGTAAAAGTATATGAGCTATGGTTGAATGTCCATGTGATTAACGCAGGCAAGTTTGGTTATCTGTTGTAGAAAAATCCTCCAAACGACACAATTTTACGATTTATAAAATGGGTATCCATTTGGAAGAATATTGATTTCACAAATTCCCATATAAAGTGTACTTCACTGTCTTGCAGTTTAGGATGTCAAACCAAAACTAAATGGTGAAACTTGTCAATAGAATAAAATTCCATAATAAGAAAGGAAATGTATCAAATGTTAAACTAATGTTTTAGGCGGTGCCGGATTACCAAATAGGCAGAGTAGCCACCGACCTATGGGCCCCGCGCCTTTTAGGGGCCCCGCAATACTGAACTGATTTGATCTTGACGTATTAGGAAATAATTTGCGGGGGAGAGGGGGCGATATTTCAATTGCCTTGGGGCCTCCACAGGTTTTAATCCGGCACTGGTTTAAGGTGACGAATACCTCATTTACTGTGAATGCTTAAAGGAGGCTCGACTGAATTTGATTAAGAAATAGATTACAAGTACCGAATAGATTGAAATATCATCAGTTAATGAAAATAAGAATAAACTACTGGTGACAAATTCAAGCGTATTATTTTGCAAAATTATCAAGGAATTGGAAACTGAATAGAGGACTGGATAGATACCCATGCTGACTTCACATTCCAACCATTTACGACTCTTTTAAATATTAAGTGAAATATATCAAACACGTTTTCATTTAAATCATTGATTACTTTTCTTTAGATATTTGCTTGACTTACAAGATCTAGATAATCCATTCTCTCTATCACTGTATGTCTCCTAGCGTTTTCTCACTTCTCCCTCTTGTTTATATTACACCGTGACGGCTTTAGAACTTGGATCGTACTTCACTCATATGCCTTGTATATATGGCCTGAGTATGATTTTTTTCATAAAATCCTATTTTTTCTGTTCTGTTCTTTTCTGTTCGGTAGTTCCACATTTTTGAAAAATATAATTACGTTAGTGCTTCGAGACAAGTGAACTGGAGAAATATAACACACCTGTGCAAAATCCAAATCCTGTTTAAACTCGTAGTGCTTTCTGTTTTCATTCTTTCGGAAACTTCTCATTATGAGCAACTGTCACAGTATCTGAGCCGCCTATTCATGATGTTGCCAATAACGTAACTCCTTTACGTGCTTTGCTTTGATCCTTGCGAGAAGACTAATTATCTTATCAAAGCGTGCTGATCGACAATTATTTCAAGGGGTATCGATACCAAAGTAAATTTCAGTGGACAAGATGTTTTTATATTATTTAATCTATTAGTCTATCGTTTGTAAACATATGACAGAAAATCAGTCAAAAGCCAGACATACTTATTCACATCTTACGGAGGATTGGTATACATTAATATGTACCGAAATAAATAGCACTTGCTTAAAATCAACGTGTTGGCGATTTAATTTGCGTATTTGAAGTTTTTCAAATGTTTACCTTTATAATGTAACAGATTAAGGGTATCAATAGTCTCCTGACGTTGACGTGCCAAGGTGGACATGCGCACTGAGTTGGACACAACAGTTCCGATACAAAAGGAGTAACCTACTTTCCGAAAAGACCTATACTTATTAAGGGGCCCCTGCTGGCTGAGTGGTCTAAGCCTCTCGCCTTTACATCTCACTGACATAACACCACTGCCCACCTGGGTTCGAGTCTCTGTTCGCCCAATATGTGAGAAGGCTTGTCAGTAGCTTCCCGTGGATCTGTTGCCGCCATGTGTATCCTATCACGTGCTGAAATAATGGCGTTAAACCCACAAAACCAAATCAAAGATTATCAATGAATGTACCGATCACTGATACTTATAGATAAGAATACTTTACTGACTTGGTTAATATTAAGTATTAATTTTGTATGCAACCATCCCCATGTCAAGGCACTGAAAACACGTGTGCAACTCTTTCTGGACAGGTTACCGATGATGAACCCTAAGCAACAGAGTATACGCCTGTATAAATGATATGTATTTGAGCTAAAGGGAACGAAAGTGATGAAATTGCATCCAAACAGGAGATATATCCCAGAATACTGTCATATAAGGAGTTGACCGCCGGGTCTAAACACCCAATTCATGTGCTTGGAACAGGCAATACTAAGACGAAGAAAACTAAAGAAAGAAAAGACACGGATCTCTTGAATAGACAACCTTGGAAACAAAGCGGTATTTACGCTTGCTCTAGTTTATAAAACAAATAGTTCAATCCACCATTTCAGTAAATATGTGTCATATTATATATATATACATATATATATATATATATATATATATATATATATATATATATATATATATATATATATATAATTTGCCACACCCAACCCCCAATCATTAAATTGTATGTGTCTTTGCTTAGCGGTACTGCTCTTCTTCGCCACACCCAACCCCCAATCATTAAATGGTATGTGTCTTTGCCTAGCGGTACTGCTCTTCTTCACTGGTTTCGACATCCTACCGAAAGCAGCCGTTTGATCGTCAAGGTTATAGATACATATCTAATACAAAGTATGTATTTAAGGCTACATTGTGTTGAAATATAACACATCCAAAATAAATAAAGAACTTAAGTTACAAAACAGGTATTATAAGCAGACATATTGCTTTCCCAGTTTTAAATAACTGTCGACAGATATGTCTATAAAAGTCACAAAATTGTCACTTTTCATACGTACCTCTCTGTCGTTAGATCCAAATAATAGATATGCCGTACACAGGCCTGGCCCTAGGGCAAGGTGATCGAGACAACTGCCTCGGGCCCCGCGCTTTCAGTATTGGTAGGAAATCAACTCGGCAATGCAATTGTTTTGCTTGGGAACCCGCTCATCGCTTGCTGCCTTGGGCCCCGCACATCCTAGAGCCGTTTCTGGTCGTACAGCTAACTCATGATAAATTCTCTCGGCCGTTGTTATAAGACCCAACCGGTTTTCTTCGATCAGCTGATCTCATGAATTTGTCTGACTGCTGTCTTTCAGTGATTGGCTGGAATAATAGTTCGTATTACATTTCCAGGAATCTTCGAACTTTCGGATTTCGAAAAACTATATCAGGAGTCGTACAAGTGATACGTCAACTTCTTGACCCCACCAAATTCCAATGAAAATGTACTCGATAACATAGCGAGATGGAGGGATTTGCTTTTATAATCCTTATTTTAATAGCTGTGTGCCGAGTTGGCTTAAAAGGTATTAATTTCAAATATAAGCATAAAGTGTACATCATATCACGCGGTACAGATACATATGCTTCTGGAAACATGAACGTTTTTGTTATTTTTATGTCGACTACTTTTTTTTCTACATTTGTCATGTATAAGTTGCATTATGCAAAGACGCTATGCACACTCTTAGATACACGTAAGTAATGGGAAATTCCGATTGCTCATCGTATTGTAAGGCTCGTCATACCACTGGTAGATAAACCTAGTTGTGCGGCCATATCACTTGAAACAGTTGAAATCATGAATTGTAATGATTTCAACCACTGGTAGTACCTATGTTATAGTATGGTAATACGTAAGAAAAGAACATTTATTTAATAAACTGTCACAATATTCAAAACTTTATATTTGATTTGTTTTTAAGACTGTTCAAACCTTTTTTCTTTTTTTTTAAACAACCCATAATAACGTCCATGAGGGCACGTGCTCAAATGTTTTCACACCACAATGGTCATCTAAATAAGACCATATTGACCAAACTGAGTAGTGGTCACTTATGTGATTGGTGAATACCTTCAGCTTCACAACTACATATTTAAGGAGTGCAGGCAAACGAAGAGTGCAGTAGGTCACTGACCCAGATTTGATTCCCAGTTGGGAGAAAAGATATATAACCTGATTGTATATTAGCTCACGAATCCCATTTTGATACCCAGTAGGGACAAAATTATAATTATCGTACCTGATTATATATATATATATATATATATATATATATATATATATATATATATATATATATATATATATATATTGAATCTTGATATGATAGTCATACTTCAATTTATGCTGAATTTTAGGTTTGATTCTCATCATCTATAATAAATTTAAGAATTTCAAGATAACAGAAAACTTTCGTGATCAAACACAAGGTGTGTCTAATCGCTTTTCTAAAAGTAAAACTTATCGCTCTAGTATTTGATTTTAAGTAGCTTGGTTTTGATACTGTACTAAGAATTCCTACTTTCGTTACATCTTGTCGAGTGATGAAATGATACTATACTAAGAGTTCCTAACTTCGTTATATTTTGTCGCGTGATGAAATGATACTGTACTAGGAATTCCTACTTTCGTTACATCTTTATCGCGATATGAAGGGCCAGCTCTATAGGAGATAAATTAAGTAAGAAGGAGTTATCTCTCTTCAACTACCTACGAAACGCATTTGAGCTCGGACGAGTTTTGCATTTTACTGTAAACGAATCCTTCAAACTGCCATTTTCATTTCAAATGTATGCAGTATGGGAGTACATTTGTTGCCTCTCAAAGAATCATGAGATAACCTAAGTGAGTTACTTCGAATTATTTATCCCCCTTTTATTCTGATTCCAACTACCAACAAACAAGTAATGTTAAGATAAAACTGACAACATTACAAGCGTTTGGGTTCTGCAATTAAATTCCTCCCCCACCCCTCCTTACAACAGTCAATGTTTGAAAATGTGCATATTAGCAATACAAAATCTTAACGGCATGAAAATATCCTATATTTTTTTCAGGTCCTGGGTTCAATGTGCCTTTGGTATCGTTACATCTGTTTTGAACCCCTAAATGATGATTCTTTTTTCTCCTTCACATCAGCATCAGACTTAACAAAGTTTGCAGAGCACATATCATAAAATTTTTCACTGTAAATGCAAAGTCACATTGAAAAAAGTATTTTCAATAATTTTTACTAAGTATAAAGACAAACATATAAAATTCATTGAAATATTGTAATACTGTCTTCTATCCATATTAATACAGATTCGCTGATGTTTGAATTTTGGATCTTGAATTAGAGTTCATTGTTTGTGCTGACTTACTCTGGGCAAAGCAGTTGTACACAGACTCACGAGTTTAAAACTGAATCATTACTTCAAGTCCCTCATTATGCTTTGAATTTTGCATAAATTTGAAATACAAGCTTTCAAATAATATTCAGTGATTCTACTTTTATATTAAGCAAATCTCTAGAAGCTCAGTTTTCTTGACCTGACCTGCGTTTCACCTTGCATTGTATAAATTTAGACTTATTTTAATAATACGATCTTAAAATTGTACTACTGTTGACGACGGCAGTCTTGAAGCAGATACAATCACAGACAAAATCGCAAAACCTCGACAAAGCCATCGAACTCGGACGAACAACCACGTATTCTTGTGGAAGGTCCTGATCATACACTGGATGGCAAGCTGTGAAGCGAGCACTTTGCCACAGTACGCTTCAGTTATCCCTTATATGAAGAAACGAAGTTTTTAATCAGCAGCATTTTCTACATTCTAGCAAGGAATTTGTCAAAACACGTTCACATAAAAACACTTCAAAATTGAAAATGTGATTTTTATAGACAACTTTCAGTATCCATTATGGGTATATTTCCAAACTATATAACAAAAGGGCATTCTCGAGCCTGAGTAAGCTATCCATTCATTCGAAAAGCGACAAGTTTTGATCAGAAATATGAAATAGACTATAGAATATACCCCTCCGCGCGCGCGCGCACACACACACACACACACACACACACACACACGCGCGCAATTTGCAGCAATGTATTTTATAAGGTCAATGAGCAAATTCCGATAATGTAAATTTTCTGGATGATCAATGATCGGTTTAGTAGATTTAAAATACGACGTTACAGATGAGGTAAACAATAATACCAGGTTAGCACTAGGACACAACTCTCACCTGTGATCTAAATTTGTATTCAATGCACATCAGTAAGTTTTATATGTCTTCGCGTTAAGAAGCAATCTAGACGACACGTAATTATTTGATTTTGTTTGGTATTATTTACAGAAATGAAGGTAATACGACAAATTATTTTGTAGCCATTTCATTATTAGATCATATGTCTTAATGGAGAATAGTTTCTGAACTATAACGACTGAATTGTAAAATTATGTGGCATAGTAAAGTGCCTTTGTTGCCTCTAGTATATGAATTATCACGGAAGCTGTTTTATGTTATAACTGAGAACATTACACATCTTTCAAACTGCAGACGATGTTACTTGCTGATTAATGTAAACAAAATGCATGGAATTTCGAGACATTGCGAGATAATACGAGATCATTATTTTCAAGTAGTGTGAAACTGGCCTATTAGCTATATCCTTTGATTTCGAAGCAGAAAAAAAACAAAAAAAACGGATGAAGCACTTAATAAATGGAACTATGCTTGGCCTTATGTAACAAGTATCATATATATATTTGCGCTGCACGACCACTGCTTCACGCTAGGGGGAGGGGGAAGTGGGATAATGAGGCCAGGGATTGGGGAGGGGGAGCTATTATTAGTCACCTAAATACAACTACACGTCATGACTTTGTAATCTAAATCACTTTCTCAATTTACTCTAACATTAGATCGTAAGATTTCGATATATGTGTATTGTATTTATAAAGCAAACATTTTACTCTTACAACTATGTCCACTTGACGGAATGATATACAGTCATACAATACTGGTGGAGGAATACAGGACAGTCAAATCAGCACTTAGAAAATTCAAAACTTGTCTCCATTGTGGTTATTATTTTTATTACTTACAAAATGTGCTCGAAACGTTATCTCTAGATAGCTTTGTATTACTTTTAATTGGTCCATACGGCCATTAGATACATACATACACACATACATACATACATTCATACATACATACATACATACATACATACATACATACGCACGCAAGCACGCACGCATCTACCTACCTACCTACATACATACATACATGATGGACGTGTGCTAATTATTGATTAGTTAGATAATGGACGACTCACAAATGCAGTTGGGTTGTATTTAATGACATATTTTGAGTTGGTTTATAAATACAGATATATGAATACGTATACGGCAGGACATCAAACCCAAATTCGGTATAGCCATCTCTAACGAAATTTATTGAAATTACACTTAATACATATGTACTTTGTTACTACCTTATTCGGGTATAATATTTGTAAAATACAACCAAAAAATAGCGTGTTACAAAATTTTAAGACTAATTTGTGCCTACTAAGCAGTTAGTTGGAGGTATTTTTCTAGCTGTTTATCATATATAATTACAGTGATGAAATCCAGAAGTGTGTGTTTTAGATGGCTTAATTACGTATATATGGTCCAAATGTAATATCATCTATGGAGTATGTAAAGGGCCAAATTTCTGTCGATCTATCAGGAAAACATTAAGTTGTATAGGCAAACGATTAATTAGATTTATGGGGGCTGGCACGAGTTTAAATCGCCGTAATGCACGGATTGGTACAGTCTCTGTCATGAGTTTAGCGATTTTTGATTAGGGCTACGTTTGTTTAAACTGAACAGGATAGGGGTCAACTTCTGATCGGTATGGAAAACTGTCATTTCTGAAAGTTACCAGGAATCAGTTGGGTAATCAATGTTTGTCAGGCGAACTGCACTGTTTGAACCTAGTTCAGGCGTGAATTGTATATTTCATCCAGATTGGTCACGCTGTGAAGGGGGCGTAGTTTCACACGAAAACTCTCAGTTTAAATGTGCTAATAGCAAATTTGAAATCAGTCTACGCTTTTTCTCTGAAGAGAAACGAATGTAAGAAAAAAAAGACTCCGAGTGATTTAAGAAGTAAATTCACTCGTAAAATCATCCAGGGGAAGCGATTGTCTGGAAAAATTGACAGACACGGTTCTGGAAGTGAGAGCTTGGAAACACAACGTATTTGCAACAATCTTATGTAATTCGTTGATACTCCTATGATGATTTGTTTGATTTATTTGCTTGTATTTGCATGGATTTATTTGTTTAAGTTCGTAGATTTAATTTCTTGATATGGTATACCTGTGTTGAGTTCGTTTATCTGAGTCCGTACAATGATATTTTTCTTATATATAAACATTGACGACTTGTTTGAACGTATAGTCTCGTTTATTATAGGAAATTATGTATCTAGAATTTCATGCCTTATTTTAGTTGAGATGCGAGAATCCGTGTGAATTCTCCGACCTATATATGAGTTCACGTATGATAACCACTTGATTGTTGTTATAAATACCGTAGTGCAAGGAATTTCATTCATTTGTGTAATAGAAACTAGTCTGGAACTAACGTCTCAGTGGTGTGTTGAAATAGCCATTAGTTGACCATTAATTTTGTGAAACTAGGTTGTTACGGTCTGTCATGGCCAGTTAGACTAGATAGCCGTAGGATCTGTTTGAATTAGGATAGAATTTATCTGACCTAACGGGGGTGAGGGTGGGGGTGGGGTATCGATCTATTCCCCCAGTATAATGTGACGGAAGATTTAGGTTACTTATTTTTGTTATTTTGGAAGGCGAGATAGCTCTACGTATTACAAACTCAAAGTGGACACAAAGTTGGAAAGGGCGAAAGAGGCGAGACACCCTGAGAATTTGGAAAAGAAAGTCAAAAGTGAAGAAGACCCAGACTTGTCAAAATGGAGAAGACCCAGACTTACCGGCACAAGGAAGTCAAAAGGGATAGTCGTGTGGAAGTTGGACTGAATCAAGACCATCAGGTTATGAAACTGTACAAGGCAGTGTTTTCGATATATTTCACTTGATCTAATGATGATTTAAATTCTATCGCTTAACAGATCGGCTATTGGTATCATCATTTCTTTGGATTTGAAAATTCGTTGAAGAAGTTAATTCAAAAAGAAAGAAGTGTATCTTTCAATCGTAATGTATTATTACTTTTGTTTATGAACTTTATTGTTAGAAATTTTGATGAAATGTTGTCTTTATTTGTAACGGGGGCTCGTGTTATTCTGTTCTATATACCTGCTATGCTCATTACCTATTCCACCTGTAAATTTCACAATTTCTATTGATATTTACTCGTTCCGGGCAAATTACACCGTCGGCGATCACCTCTAGATAACGATAACCAAAACCCGGAACATCCACCCCAACAAAGCTGGGAGGGGAGTATCTGACAAAGTGGGCGCTCGTCTAGGGATCTGAACATTTGTATTCGAGTAAAAAGGTCTGAGCAAATATAGAACAGAAAATTGATAATTGCAATAGTACTTTCAAGAAATAGAGATCATAGTGAATCGAATCATTCCCTGCTTATATATATATATATATATATATATATATATATATATATATATATATATATATATATATATATATATATATATATATTCCTCTGTGTTACTCTGATGTTATGCAGGTCATACTTCCAACAATTTTCTATCCTTGAAGCCAAATGCAAGATAAAAATGAATTTCCAAACCAAGACTTATCGATATAGTTTCTTCATCTTTTCATTTCCCAAGCATTTCTTGGAGTTTATATCTACTATTTCTCTTAGTAAACTCAAACTTACATCCACTGACAAACAGCTAAATGTGCAACAAGTAATAAATGTTTTAGCTGTTGTGAACATTATTGTTTCCTCACATACGAAAAAAAAAATGTTGATTAGGATAAAAATGATACTGATATATTAAAGCCGTATTCAATTTTAACAAACGTTATATCGTAATTCAAAGTCAAAATTTATAAATCTGTTACAATTAGTAAAAGCAGTGCTAATAAAATATTACTTCTGCTATAAGAAAGCTACGATGTCGAAGCGCAACACACTAACAAGTGTCCAAAATGGAGTTAACAATGGGGCACCTTGTCTAATACCATAATCAGCGCTTAACCGCCTTGCGTCAGGTAACAAATTCATTTTGGTGACGAACGTGGGAATGTTCATGCAACTTAGTAGAACACAAGTTAATACGCCTCGTCCGAACACCATTTAAACCCATTAATAAGCAACCCAAATAAATATGAGATACTTTTTACATGAAACTCGATTATTGCAAAACTTTGCCGAGAACGAATGATATGGGCATTTATTAATGCGATTGCTACTTTCTGAAGAACAGAAAGACTAATTAACGTGATCAAAACGGCAGCAGACTATTACTAATACGTCATTAAATAATAATCAATGTTGAGTCCAGTTCTTTTGAAAGACTTGGAATGCAATTAATAAAGAACACCAGGCGATATAATCTTTCCAGTAGCCGCCATTTGATTCACGGAAGTAATGAGTTTAAGGTACAAGCAGAAAATGTTCTAGGACAGATTCCTCTCTTACTGCCCTCTGATTCTAGTTAAAAAGGAAAAAAAACTAATTTTGATCGACCATGACAGTATACTGTATTTATCCCATCAGTCAATGTCCTGAATGGTTGAATGGGAAGATCATGTGATTATATGAATAGACCAATCCGGCATGTCCATAAAACCTAGCGTATCTGTATCTCGTTAACAACATCCAATAGGAACCTGACTTTAAACTGAGGTCTGGTGCGATTAGTTGTTGTTCTTTTTCTTGTTCTTGTTCTTGCTGTTATTGCGAGTTGAACGCCTTTTTCAGCACTGTAGGCTATAGATGGCGGTCAGTTTATCTGGTAGAGGAAGAACCCGGGAAGAATCACCAACCCATGGGAAGCTATTGGCAAACATTCTCATATAGCCACATTGGTAGAGCCCGAGATTCGAACCCACGCGGAGAGAAGTGAGATGACAGTGATCGATAAATGCGAAAGCCATAGACCACATGGTTACTTCGGGTGTATATTACAAAATAATGTGAGATGAAATATTTGAATTATTCCCACAAATAGAAGGAAAATATAGGGAAAATTTTGTAATTTGTAGAGGTAATAACTCAAAATTTATTTTCTCGATTTTGCCGAATCTTGAGATTTATTTTACTTTTACTAATATTAAGTCTATTAAACGTCATAACTTTTAATGCATTAGGAAAGATTCCTTATATCAATGAACTTAGGCTGGACTTGAAGCAAATTTGGGAAAGGTCAGTTGTAAGAATTGTATAAATTTGTCATTGTGACGAGGTGGGAGATGATGGGTGATTCCCAACTCGTTATGGCGCTTTGGTTATCATTATCAATGAGATGACGACCACGGTGTTATTGCCCGGATGGAGTAATGGATGGAATAACAAAGGCCTAAGCAGAGATATATAACAGAACAACACGAGCCCCCGTATAAAAGATATAGCAATTTAATTAATTACATAAACAAAATGAAATTGAACATGACATTTGAATAATTCATTTTTTCAATCAGCCGTTCTGTTATACCGATGAAACACATTTCCTCATATAATCGAGTGATTGATCGAACTCAAATTTCCGCCATGTCAGCCTCACCTGGTTGTTTCCGGTCTTTACCAAATCATGGTTGGTGATAGGTAGACGTTGCCGTATTCTCTCTCTCTCTCTCTCTCTCTCTCTCTCTCTCTCTCTCTCTCTCTCTCTCTCTGTAGCCTCTTTGGGTCATTAACCATCTTGGTTATAGGTGTAGAATGAGCTCTTTGCCACTGTGCAAGTGCGGAGCTATTTTCCCTTTCAAATGAAAATATAACTTACAACCTAAATACGTGTCAGGTTTTTTCTTCTCCTCCGACCAAAACATATTTCTACTCTTTTTATGTCAGATATTGTCTATTGTAATTCGACTGAACTAAACTAATTAATGTCTTTTCTAGTCACTACTTGCATTTCTACTGGAACATGATATAATTAGACCTCTTCGATAACCATTACACCCCGCTTGGGTTATAGACTACTAGATGAACTGTCATTCGACACGCGCTCATAACGTTAACACCATCGATTCTCGGTTGAAAAGAATTCACAACTTAATTACACAAATGAATTAATGGGCTTCACTCCTTGTCCTAACTATGTTACTTTGCTAATCCATTGATATAGACATTGTAAAATCAGTTCTTAGCATACACGATACCGATTATTTAAGAAAGATACATTAATTCCCACAATTCTTATTAGAGTAATGCATTAAATGCCTATAATACACAATCTATGTTACATGCAGGTCACTAAATCTGAACTCATTCATATAATACATGAGTCACATAATATTTGAGGCAAAAGCATGCAAATCCTTAGCTCCGATCTCACGTAAAAATTATGAATGAATTTAAAATGAATAGAATGAACAAATAATTCCAAACTTACATCAATGAACTTATTGTACGTAATTGATACTAACCTTCAGTTTTATTGAGACTCATTTTTACTATTCTGCTGAATCTCTCGCTTTCGTATCCTCAACTTTCTGACATTCGACCTCCGGACAATCTAACGAGCAATACTTGTTATTTAATGGAGCCAAATAAACACTGGCTTGTCTCAGAAACTTAGACTGACTAATATCGCCAGGAGAATTACTTAAAACCTTGAATTTCGTCTGGGACCACATACACACCCTCGTTTAGCTTAGCCGATCAGGATTACTTTCTCTAACTATCAAAAAATGTTAACACTCCCTTTGAAGTCAGAATAATCCTCTCTAGACCGCCTTTATTAATAACTATTCTGGAAAATATCATTATATGATACCTGTTTCAAATGGCCCAATATTTCCCAAAATTTTCGCTCTGATTTGTCTCAACTCTGTCATTTTTCGCTATTGACCTTACCTTAACATTGGTCTCTTCCATCTGTCTGACCGTTATCTGACGAACTCTAATTAAAATTCAGTTCATGCCCCAAATAGAGTTTATCCCATCCCTCGCAGTCAGCACTTTATTGCGAGCCTAGCTCATATGTTAAACTGAATGGTTACGTATCACGCTGACCACGACAGAATGTACTGCAAAGGTAGAAAAAAAGTGATAGAAAAAAAATGAAAACAGGCAATTACAATTACTTTGTTCTTTAAATATTCGTCAAGCATTTTTGCTACTGAGTTCTTTCAAAGAGGTAGTCAGCGAACAGCTAATTACTGTAATCAGTATCAATTTTATGTAGTGAATTGTTCTATTGTATCTGTTATAGCAGATTGTGCCACAAGAAAGATTAAATTTCGAAACTTCTAACTTTAACATGCATCATATCGAAATCTGTTTGTTTCCTTGTTTGCTGGCTCATATGATTTGTTGGCTAAACTGATATTTGGTTGGCTGATTGGTTGGTTGGCTAGATTGTTGTTTCGTTGGCGGCTTGGTTGGCTGTTTGGTTGGCTGGTTAGTTGGTTTCTGGCTTGTAGGTCTTGCTCTCTGGGATCTTGCAAGGATGGAGGTGGTGTCTAACTGGCTGCCTACTACGGTCCTATCTAGAATATTTGCGATATGCATCTCTAATACGAATCTTCTGATTCCTGAATCCGTAAATTTTCTGTCAAATATAACGCAAAGCCACGACTGTTAAGTGTAAGTTGTATTGTAACATAATGACATATTCTCGAACTAACTTTTAATAACTCACATAACACATATCCCAGTCTCTCTCTCTAATTAAATATCACTTCTACATTTTAACAGTTGTTCAGACAAATAGACATGCTGAAAACAAATATTTGTTTATTTTTAGACATATGGTATATGATTTATAATTGCATGCTCGTATTTTATCATCAGTTCTAAGTGCAATCCTTGCAAACTAGACATGCAATCACCTCGATATGCAATTACCTCGATATGCAATCAGCTCGATATGCACACAATGACAACATTGTCTACACCAGAGTCTTCCAACCTCTTTTGACTGGGGGCCAAACCAAATGAACTGCTAAAGGTCAAGGGCCTCATGAGCAAGAACAATTCCTTGTAACTAATTATGCATATTAACAAAAATGCATATATTCAAAAGGACTGCCAACATAGCTGATTTGGCTGCATGCGACCCGAGGGTTGGACACGCCTGGTCTAGACCCTCAACTTTCCCACTTGTGAACCAGTATTGACTGAACGTTGTTCAATTTTATTTTTCTTCTGTGCGGATATATGATGAAGCAGAACGTTCAACTACTTTCATGACTTTAAGGGAATAAAAAGCTGATTTGAAGGATGAGTTTGTTGGAGCAGAGACAAAAAATAAGCTTTGTAAACTTGTTTTGTTTTGGTTGGAGTAGTTTTTATGCGCACAATTTTATAGCTTTAATTAAACACGCACATCACATTGTATCTCTAATGTTGTATTATATGCGCATAATGAAGCCTTTGCAGTACTGGAAGATAAGCAGGACATTGAAAGCCGATATGCTATACATGAAAAGACTTGACTGTGACCACGTCTCTTCTCGACATCAGATTAAAGTATGGCCTTACAACCAGATATAGTTCGGTTTTACCTGATCCATAGTCTTCAGAACGGTCACCATTCATCACCTCTGTGAAAGATGTTTGTTAAAATTACATTTTATTAGATTGGATTAAATAAGATTAGATCCATTTATCTATCAAAGACGCCAAGGAGAGACCGAGACCTAATTTATATCTCAAAATTAAATAACGTATGCCTTTGTATCAGGTCAACGAAGATTTTCATCGCGTGAAACTGGAAACGGTTTGGGTAATTTCGGTTCATTAGTCTGAGAGTCTGCTGTTCAGGTAAAGATACTATTCAGATCACTATTAATCCCCATGGACTGTGCCAACATTTTTTTTGGCAGTTACGATCCCATGGACTGTGCCAACATTTTATTTGGCAGTTACGATCCCATTACTGTACTGAGAGACTTGGTCGTCTTTGCTCTCTAGCGACAATTGAATTACACCTGACTCAAGTTGTTGTAAGTAAGCAAAACCAAACCCGATAGACAGTCAGATATCAGCTTTGGTGCTAATAAAACGGGTAATCAGTCTGGGTTTGTGTTCATTTGCACTATGTGAAAATATATACAATATGGTGTCATGACAGATGTCGTGTACTTTTGTAAATCGACACACTTTATAGGAACTTGCAATAACTTCATGATGGTTGACTCGGCAACGAGTTAACGTATAATTTCTGAAAAGATTGCCAAAGTATGCGGCTCAACGTTAACTCAGAAACGCATCAGAGCACGCAACATGGAATAAAAGAGCTCATTATAAGATAGGCGAAGAGCTCCTTATTTAAATCTATAATGATACTCTCTATTTGTCTGAATATTCTGATATTGTCTCATTATTAAAATAGCTTCACTTTTGCATGGTACGGAACAATTTTGCTTCTGATGCAACTGTGTCACTGATATGTATCTGCTGTATGTATCAGCATATTACCTGTATGTATCTGCATATTACTTTCATGTATCTGCATATCACATATATGTATATGCATGTTACTTGTATGTATCTTCATATTTCTTGCATATATCTTCATATTACATGAAACTTCATATTACCTGTATGTATCTGCATATTACTTACATGGATCTGCATATTACTGCATATTACTTACATGTATCTGCAAATTACTTGTATTTATCTGTATATTACTTATATGTAACTGCATATTACTTACATGTATCTGCACATCACCTATATGATTCTGCATATTAATTATATGTATCTGCATGTCACTTATATGTAGCTACGTATCATCTGTATGTATCTACGTATCACATGTATGTATCTTCACCTGTATGTATCGGCATACCACTGTGTGTATCTATATATCACTCATATGTATCTGCACATCACCTGCATTTATCTGCATATTATTTTTATGTCTCTTCATATCAGTTACATGCATCGGCATATCACCTGTATGTATCTACATCGTATAGACTACATTCATTCATTAGAATTAGCTTCAATGCATTGTGTTTCTGTGACATCTCTTTTGAATGATACCTTTGTACAAAAATATGCTTACTACGTTATTTTTAGAATTTAATATGCAGGGTGTAAGATTCTCATCCATGTAATTCCTATTATAGTAAAGTGTCTGATGTAAATAGACAAGCAGTATTGAATCCAATAAACATTGTTATCTAGAATAACTATAAGTACACGATTAACATTAGTACTGTAGAAAAGAACCAAGAGACGACGCTGAACTAGTTGCAATGAGCACAAGTTGTAAGTGAGGTTAATGTGCATTATACAGTAAATCATTTCTTGACATAACAGATAACCTGTCTTGAGAGACCACTGCCGAGAGAGATCACCCGTCTTGAGAGGCCACTGCCATGAGAGATCACCTGTCTTGCGAGAGCATGTTTATCATGAGCAGATTGATTCATTATATAATGTCATGACCTGTCATGAGAGACTACCTGTATTGAAATAACATCATTTTGTGGCAGAGGGGGTGTTCTTTCAAGACAGGATAAACTGTATTGGGGTGGGTGGGTTACCTTGTAAGTGTATATATGTTCCATAAGGAATACAGTAATCAAATGAAGCTGTAAATAAATTAGTATAGGTACACAAGCTTAAATAATAATAAGAGGTGAAGATGAAATATAAGTATGCTCAATAAGTATGTAAAATATAGCAAGATATTAAAGTAAAGTTGTAACATTCATCAAACTAATTTCAAAATGAAAAGCTGGTGGTTCAAACATGACACAGTATCTAACATCGCGCATCAAAATTAAATATTTATTAGGGAAAATTAGAAACTTGGTATGTGGCAACACTAAACCAGATTGTATGGAAAGAAATCCAATCATCCTTGATATCTCCTACCTAACACATCTCTCACGACTCCGGTTTGACAAGTGTTCGCCTGTTAATAGATTACAAACTAAACCAAAAGTTTTGATTGACTGGTAATGTCTATACCGACACATAATAGTACAAAGAAAAGGAAGACAATGAAAATAGACCCATTGCAACATGCTGTCTTGCACTTTTAGACAGAAACAAAGTTGGATTAGACATGGCAAAATCTGTGAAAGGAGTTCTTCTTTGCATTACTGGAGTACAATCGCTGCAAAATTCCTTTTTAGACATTCTAAAAGAAAACGTTCTTCTTTGTCATTTCCTAGTGTTTTTAAACAATGAAAATATGCTGCAAATATTTAAAGATGATTTTTGTGTGTGATTTCAAAGTGTTGTAAATGCATGAAATTATGTTTTATTATTTGTTGCAATTGCATATGACCCAATTATAGCTAATAAAGTACACAGTCATGGCTTTTGAAGGTTATCAGCAGCTTGTGAAACGGTCAAATGCATGAAAATTATAGGTCAGTGTTTATATCAGGCGATGTACATGATAATGATGCAAACTGTCCCATTAAGCCAGGGGTCTCAAACTCAAACCACCATGAGGGCCGCATGATGGTACTTTCGATGGCCCAAGGGCCGCACCACCTTTGTAATCTCTCATGACACCATGTGACGCCAATCATTTTGCGGGCCACAGGATATGGCTTGGCAGGCCGCATGCAGCCCGCGGGCCGCGTGTTTGAGACTCCTACATTAGGCTATGTTTAAGGTATCGGCAATATTTATTTGCGGGGGAAGGGGCATGCAGGTTTTCCACTGAAGATATGTATCGCATGAAAATCAGGTTTTTCTACTGCATATGTGTATCGATTGAAAATATAGGTTTTCAACCGCAAATGTGTATCGCACGAAAATATGTTTTCTACTTACGATATGTATCACATGAAAATACAGATTTTCTAATGAGGACAGGTTTTCAAAGGATGCAGACAGACCTATACTTGCATTGTACTGGTTAAAATTGTCAAGCTGGCGATTTGTTGACATCAGGCGCGGCACTATTTTATGAAGGAAAGTTATTTAAAAATAGGATTGGATCCGGATAAGGCATGACTGAGATTTGGCCACTAACTTCAATGTACACATGCAAGATTTCTACCATGAACATAGAGTATTTCTTTCAAGTGTTAAGCCTGACGGTTAAGTAAACTCCTGGAGTATGTTTTACATGCGGGGTCATTCGGATATGATACATGATGACAGGGGTTCTTCGAAATGTTTACATGCCGCGGTAATAGGAAGTAATAGTACTTGTTTCAAATAGTTGGTAAGACAAAATGCAAGGTTTGATGCTTTGCATGTACTTTATCTCGCAAGTCACAAGTCAGTCGGTACTTTTAACTAAGAATTATGCACTAAGTTATACTCATGATGGACGTTACTCACCAGGTCTTGCATTTTATAAGTGTAATTTAAGCACTCAAGTATCTTATATTATTTTGTGGTTGTATTTATTACCGAAGTGAGTTACTCACAACTTATTTTTTCGCAAAATGTTGAACAGAACAGATTATTTGGGCCAATTCCTAGCTGAAGCGGAAATAGGGGTTATGTCTGTACAGACTGTTCTTCATACAAACTTTCCATATATCTTGAAAGATATAGAAAACCAGCTCCTATAAAGGCAATCATTTTAACAGGGTATCCAACAAATAAGAACAACTAATATCAGCTATACCACTTCCGCTGGGGGCGGGGGTGGGTGGGTTATAAATTTATTTTCAACAAGTACGAAACTCCTCAACAGTTCTGTACATGCGCACTAGTTCACATTCAGAGAAAAAGACTGATGGAATTCCGATTGTTTTAAACCTTGGTACAGGACCCATTCAGTATATGTAGGCTACACTATTCAGTTTACAGGGTGTGTGACGGTAAATTTTGTAGACGTCTGTAATGTTCAGGTGTCGTTGTTACACATAGCAATATTAAATTAATGTACGTGATTTGGCACGGAATTAAATCCATGGCATGTGAAAGGATGAGGTACTTTAATCAGCCTGATGTGGGCATGATTGGTTCTTAATAAGGGTCCGTTTGATAACTCTGTCAGGCGAACTGGTCACAAGGAGATGAGTTGGTTTCATTTATCAAAAATACATAGAGGTAAAATGTTGCCGAACAGCGTTTGTACTTGCAGAAATACGTATCATAAGTTGAAGCTTTGCAGAGATCGGTTTATTAAGGGAATCACGAAAAATGCAGAATTATCCAATTCTGGATGGGATTGTGTTATAATAGAGGTTAGATAAACCTAAATTCCGTTTGGATACATTAACAGTTTGGGGCATGTTTTCGTGAGAAGTTTCGTGTTTTATAAAATGTTCTACACCGCAAAACAAGGCACTCCAAGTTTTTGCAAGAGATAAAAGGTTATTAGCTCCCAGGGTAGTAAGAAATACTTTCTCTTTAAAATCATTTCAACGGGCAGGTATTTAGAAATCTTTGAGAGACACGGAAAAAAAGGGTAAAGAGACAGGTCTGTGAGCGTGGAAAGCAAGCAAATCTCGAAAATACAATATACAGTGTCTTAATTTCATACAATTTCGCTTTGATATGAGTCTGAAGCTAATTGTTTGAATTTATTTGCTTATATGTCATATGCATCATGTATGCTAGGTATTGATTATTATAAGATTTGTAGGATGTTTATGAAAATTACTTGAAAGTTAGTAAATAATGTAGTTAAGACAAGAAGTGAATTTGTTAATTCATTTATATAACTGCGAATTATCTTAACCTTTGAATCGGTTTCATTAGCCTTGGAGCAAAAATGGGAACCGTACGGCTATTTATTGTCGGCCGGACGGTACAGACCCGACATCTGCTCAAAATAGTGATTAATAGTTCACATGGCAGGGGCCTAATTATTTATTAGGCGAGAGCACATTATATTATAGATCAATTAGTGATGATAAATAGATCCGTTGCAGAAATACTTTAATTTCCCTGTACAGTGTTATTCCGTCTATAAAAGAGTTTTGTCGTATACGTAGGTATATACAACATCAGGTTGTGACCAGAAACCTTATTAGTAGTTAGTGCGAAGTACGATATTCCTTACTCTGATGTTAAAGAGAGAGAGAGAGAGAGAGAGAGAGAGAGAGAGAGAGAGAGAGAGAGAGAGAGAGAGAGAGAGAGAGACTTATTCATTCGGAAGGTTAGACTGAATAGAAGGTTTGTAGGCTTATTGTAATTCTCAGGAAGAAACTTCCACGTCAGAACGTCAGAACGTCGGAACGTCAGAACGTCGGAACGTCAGAACGTCGGATAGAATCATTCCACACTGAATAGTAAGAATCCCTGGCGGAATCCACCCCTAAACCAAGAGCGAAGACCAGTGGGAACAGAGTGTTGCTGTACAAACTGACTCTAACCGGCTAGCTACGTTGATTCTGGAGGGTGGGCATCAACCAGATCAGGTTAGCAGACATGCTGGACAATTAAGTTCGAATTGCTCACTCGATTTATGCTGAAAATTTGCCGTGTCTAAGTAAACGGAACTGCTGATTGCATTTTATAACTTTGATTTAATTTATTTTCTAGCAGAGGTGTATCTTACAACTGCTTTTGTACAAATTTATGTTTGTTTATTTAATTTATTAAATTGTTGTATTCTATATACGGGGGTTTGTGTTGTTCTATTCTATATCTCGGCTGAGATCTCTACTCATTTCAGCCATCAATTTCATATTTTTTATATTCGCTCCATCCGGGCTATAACATTCATGTCGAATATCCAAAGGACATCGATAACCAACCAATAAAAGATGATACAAATAAAACCCCGTCACCACAGACGGATATTCATTTGTTATATATTTTCGTATATGTATGAGAAAGAGTCCACCAAAGAAAGTACTCTTCTGCGTTAAGAATAAAAAAGCCTGAAACACACATCCGCAAACCGCTCCGGTGGCCTAGTGATTAGAGCATCCGCTTTGGATGCTGGAGGTCGCAGGTTCGAACTCTGGCCGAGTCATACCAAAGACTTATAAAAATGGTACTAACAGCTGCCTCGCTAGGCGCTCAGCATTAAGAGATTAGTGTTAGGACTTGACGGTCTGGTGTCAAGATAATGTGACTGGATGGGACATGATGATACATGTCTGCGACATGATGCCCCAGTGCTAGACGTCACTATAAACTGCCACACTGCTGACATCTTAGCGATATGACTGAAAAAATTTTAAAACTACGTTAAAAATCCAAGTCTCACACACACACACACACACACACACACACACACACACACACACACACACACATCCGCAAACATTGAATCTAATAATGGAAAAACTCTAGCGTCCTAAAATAACTCCAAATTCGTGACCTTGAATGCTGTTTTGCGTGTTACATTAAGCAATGAATATCTTAATTAACAGTGACAGTATATTTTACAGGCACCTAAATATAAAGGAAGTGATGACTCGATGATGAAGACGGAGCCTTGTACATATAATGTCTGCATTGTCCATCAGGAACCAGACTATATTTACATCTAAGATGGATTCCAGTGACGAATCCTGGGAAAAGTGAACGAAATCATTGATATGTTTATATATTCAGAATTCATCATCATCATAAACATGTATTAGATTGACAAATGGAACTATTTGAGGACACGAGCGAACCATATCATGCCATTTGATATACAGAAGTTGTGAATTTTCATATTTCTTTGTTTTAGAGAAACGCTAACATAATAGTTGATCGCTAATCTACTGCTTCAGACATTAGCTATACTTCCTGACCGACCTCCTCCGGTTAGGTTTTTGAAGTCATCCCCCCCCCCCCCATCCTCGCCACACACGTAAGTTATTATCGCTGATCCATGCCTTCATTTATCTAACCTGGTTGATATCATAAGCACAGACTTGTCATTCGGTAAGAAGGAAGTGTTGATAGCTGCTAATTTTCTGTTCCACTCTTTTTTCGGGGGGGGGGGGATGGGGGGTGTTTTGCTAACCGCGTATAAAGAGAAAACTATATAATAGAAATCTTATTTGAGTATTATTGGGCATTACTGTTGTCACAAATTGAAATACACACATGTCGTGTAATAAATTAACAAGTAGAACAGTATCTGATTTGTCTGAGACATTTGTTATGTATTAAAGAATGAAACGAATGAGAGTGGGGAAAAAAACAACAGAAATCGAGATAGTAGCATGAATATGTACTTATCAGTTACTTGAGTTAGAAGTATTAACCTATGATTAGATATTGTACCAGTATATTTTCCTTGAAAGTAACAAATATTTCTTTGAACGAGCACGTGCATGTATATAGGCGTTAGATACCATTGATTCCCATGAAACGCGCTAATATAGAGGGTTACGAGGTTTTGAATAATAGCATTCCTAACGAATTATCCAAAGCCTAAGTGCATAATGAGGGGTCAAGGAGAAAGTACGGCATTACAGGTTGAGGATCTAACCCCATCCCTACCCCAAGTACAACAAGCATCCATAAAGCTATTTATTATGAATCTGTTCCAATCAGATGATAAAGGAGAAGGGGGTGAAAGGCAACATCGAGGAAAAGGTGGATGTGCTCGCGAAGGTTATGGAAAGAATTGCGACAAAAGAGCATATTGGAGAAAATTAAACGTAATGAAATCGACATAAAGAAAGTGCACCAGTCCGCTCTAGAGAGAGTAGAAAACACATTAAAGGAAGACATAAGAAAGGAGCTGGCAAAAATGGGAACATAAATGGAACACATTAAGATGGGAACTATTCGATTCTCTATAGTAGTCCCACATCATCCCGTTTGTTTGTACCCCCTCCCCCATCGCTTTTAAAAACAGAAGTCTTCAAGGATAAAACAAAGTACAAAACTTAGTCATTTCATTCATTGTTATGTGAATTCTAACCTGACTGTAGCCAGGGAGACCCAACCACTGTCAACTTGTTCGCGTTTCGAATCAAATTGGGGGGGGGGGTCTTTAGCAATTCGGTCGTCATATTTTCCTGCTCCATTCTATTTTCAAGCATATGTGATGTAGTTCGCCGTATTTAATAATCTCAATAATTCCATAAATTTAAAGTTACGTCTCTTTGGACACATGTATACAAGAGTTCCTCCCATTTATTTGTTCAATTTGTTTTAGGAATATTATAACTAGACATTGCAAATATTAGAGGCGGACGACACAGTTTTTATTGAAATAGACTCTTCCAGAAACCAGATATGGACAGCGAGCAGTCTGTCTGCTTGTTTACATCGGGAGCTTCCGTTTGCGTTGAAACGCAGATAAGGTCGACAGTCGTAGGGAGAGGTACAAACAGTCGAGAGGGTGTGCGAATAATAAAGCAGAAAACGAGAGGTTTGGAGGAAAAGTTTAGAAATTGGAGGCTAAGAATTCAGTCCAGAAAGAATCCATGAATAATCTCAGCGTTGCAAATATGAATATTAAAACGGATAACAGAGCTGGAGCACTACACGCGAGCTGAACAAAGCATGGAGAAAGATGTTGCTTTTCTGAAAAAAATACTGGATTTAACATCATCACCCCACACCGTATTGAGAGATTCGACCACAAGATAAATAGAATAGTTATGTGCAGCTTGTATCCAGATCGAAGAAGACCGAAGCCATCCGAAATTACAAACACATCAAGGGTTGTACGTATAAGATCAAGGAAGACG
Organism: Megalonaias nervosa; assembly: GCA_016617855.1. Taxonomy (NCBI): domain Eukaryota; kingdom Metazoa; phylum Mollusca; class Bivalvia; order Unionida; family Unionidae; genus Megalonaias; species Megalonaias nervosa. The sequence continues at coordinate 5,039 of JAECUM010004144.1, read as the reverse complement.
TCACAAAGACAAATATTATTGTTTTTCGAGATCTCCATGCTCTTATTGTATATAAGATTCGTAGTGAAAATAAAAATTTACCTTTTTTGCTCGAATTCATTAAAATTTAAATGAAAAAGAGCGTCCGTGATATTTAATATTGTTAATAAACTTTTAGTTTAATCCAGTGTTACGTATAGGCTCGTTCAAAAGTAACAAACGAAAAAAATGAAACCAACAAGCTTTGTAGGTTTTAACAAAAATAATTTATTTCCCTAGAAAACACGGTGAAAAGGTGAAAATATAAAATAGGACTTACAGTTTGTGAAGACAATCCAAACATTTATCCTAGTACTGAAAAAATACAAGTCCTATCACTAAATAGTTTTAACTGAATCCAGGTTCGAATCTTGATGACGTTCCAAGATGGAGGAGGATGACGTCAGGTGAAGTCTTTATACGAATGTCAAGATTTCCACGTTGAACCACAACTTGTAATGTTTCAAATCAGAATAAATTTCCTTCGAATGTGTTTGTCCTAAAACTTTCATACACAGGACTCACTTGTATAGTTCTCCAGGGAATAAATTATTATATTCTAAAAAATAGATAAACTTCTGAGCAAGCTGTCATCTATGATAAAACATCTCGAGGTCCAAAGATGTAAAAATAAAACTCTTTACGGCACCTAATAGAAATATATCCTTCTTCTTGAAGGAATATTATACGGCTGAATATTTCACGGGGATCTGAGTATTTTTAAACTGAACCAAGACGTCATTTCAGGCGCGCACGATGGAACGCGTGGTTATTTCATCATCAAACAGCGCAGTAAACAATGCTTTACACGTAGGCCAGAAAATGACCCTGGCAATAACCAATCGTTTTCGTGTAGTGTTTACTAAATCGACAAACCTAGGCATGCTAAAATCGTGATTATGCGAGTCATACTACGTTTTATATAAACATAATATCTCTTTCAAAAATATCAGATCCCGTGAAAATAATCATTACAATAAAATGTAATGATACAAAAATAAAATAAAAAGGAATTTAATATTAGCACACAAGTAATTAAATTTTATATTCGTGACACCAGCATAATGTGATATGCTAAATTTTGCCTTCATGATAAATGGCTTTACGTCGCAAGTAGATAATTTATATTGGATAGAATAAAAGCAAATGCTTTTAATTAAGAACAATGTTATCATTTGGGGGTTTTTTTAAAAAAAGAAAAACGATTGGTATATGATTGTTAAAAGGGTTGGAAAAGTGATCCCTATATTGCCACAACACGCGTGAAATGAGGATTCCTATCATGCTTGTCATGTCCACTATGATTATTTGTTTAGTATTTTCATTGCTTGTATGATTATTCATATAGTATTTCCGTTGCATGTATAATTATTCGTTTAGTATTTCCATTGCTGACTATTCGTTTAGTATTTCCATTGCATGTATAATTTATTCGTTTGGTATTTCCATTGCTTGCATTATTATTCGTTTAGAATTTCCATTGCTTTGGATAATTATTCGTTTAGTATTTACATTGCTTGCATGATTATTCGTTTAGTATCTACATTGCTTGCATGAGTATTCATTTAGTATTTCCATTGCTTGTATGATTATTCGTTTGGTATTTCCATTGTCTGTGTAATTATTCGTTTAGCATTTCCATTGCTTGTATAATTATTCGTTTAGTGTTTCAATTGCTTGCATGATTATTCGTTTAGTATTTCCATTGCTTGCATGATTATTCGTTTAGTATTTCCATTGCTTTGCATTACTAATCGTTTCGAATTTCCATTGTTTGTATTATTATTCGTTTAGTATTTCCATTGCTAGTATGATTATTCGTGTAGTATTTCCATTGCAAGTATGATTATTCGTTTAGCATTTCCATTGTTTGTATTATTATTCGTTTAGTATTTCCATTGCTAGTATGGTTTTTCGTTTAGTATTTCCATTGCTTTGTATTACTAATCGTTTCGAATTTCCATTGTTTTTATTATTATTCGTTTAGTATTTCCATTGCTAGTATGATTATTCGTTTAGTATTTCCATTGCTTGTATGATTATGAGTTTAGCATTTCCATTGTTTGCATTATTATTCGTTTAGTATTTCCATTGCTAGTATGATTATTCGTTTAGTATTTCCATTGCTTCTATGATTATTATTATTCGTTTAGTTTTCCTTTGCTTGTATGATTATTAGTTTAGTATTTCCATTGCTTATGTGATTATTCGTTTGGTATTTCCATTGCATGTATGATCATTCGTTTAGTAATTCCATTGCTTTCATGATTATCCACTTCCTTGTTCAAATTTAGTATATTCTCCCGCTTGTGGAGAAAAATTACATGATAATGCGAACATTACTGGTGGTTTTGTTCTCTGGAAGATTGTACTTCTTTTGTCTGAAAACTGTATTTGCATTAGTTCTGTATGATTGAATGATGCCGGTGTTCAGTACACGATGATCATGCTTTGATGGTTGTGGTTGTGGTTGTGTGTTAGATTTTTAACGTAGCTTTAACAATTTTTCAGTCATATCGCTACGATGTCTGCAGTGTGGCAGTTTATAGTGATGTCTAGCACTGGGGCATCATGCCTCAGACATGTAGCATGACGTCCCACCCAGTCACATTATCCTGACACCAGGCCGACCAGTCCCAACATAACCTCTTAATGCTGAGCGCCTAGCGAGGCAGCTGTTAGTACCATTTTTGTAAGTCTTTGGTATGACTCGGCCGGGGATCGAACCCACGACCTCCCGCATCCGAGGCGGACGCTCTAACCACTAGGCCACCGGAGCGGTCCATCATGCTTTGAAGTTTAATCCCTGGGACATATTTTAGTTGTATAAACCAAGTAAACCAGACATGTCGCAATTATTATGTTGTTGTTGATAGTAAGTGTTCTAATTATTACCATAAGTTATTATATCACATACTTGTAAAAAAAAAAAAAAGTCCAACGAGTCAGTGAGCTAATAATCTACGCTTGTCTTTTTTGTTTTTATTTTATTTCTTTCCCATGAACACTAGTCCTATTGTTCACCATTTTATTTCCTCGTAATTTTGAAAGATGGTCTATACGTGCATTTTCGTGTTCATTTTATTTATCGTCTCCTGTTTTATAACTCTGATATACTCTGAGAATATGTTTAGCTTTTTTTAAGTATGTATGTGAGTGTGTTTAGTTTTTAAGTATGTGACACTTTATTTCTTTGTCTATAAATGCGCATTTCTTTGATAATAGATCCCTCTATATAAATCTGTGCACGTTAGAAAATTCTTCTATAACTTGTTATATACATTTTTTAACCAATGATTTTCTCGTATTTACTTCAGTATGTCTCAACATCGGAGTATATTTCTCTTTCAAGAAAGTTTTATGATCTGTCAGGTACGTGTTTGTACCAATCTACGTTTCTCGCTTGTTTGAAAGTGTATTCCAGTTTTCTTCGAAGCTTTTATTGTGGGGTTTGTTTAATATTTCTATCAAGTATGCCATGTGTCTTATATACCCTGTTGTGTGAACTTGACATCCGAAAATAATCTATATTAACATCGCCCTATATAACGCAAAGCAAGATTGTAACATGTTAGGGGCTGACCCACCATATTCTTCTAATGGGGTTTGATTTCAAGAGGGTGGTTCATTTTGCATAAAATAACTTCATTTTCTTAGTTGTTTTTATATTTATTGAAAACTTCACTATTTCTTTGGGAAATGTGGAGTTTGTCTGAACCCCACGAAACCCTTATGACTTCGCCCCTACATGTAGTTATTTTAACGCTGTAACTCAATTTGTGCTTGAATTCGGCGGTCTATTCCAAACAGTCATTACTACGGAAAGGTTGATTTCTTGAAACAGACAATATTGACCTGGCTTAAGAATATGCGACATTATAGTGGCACAAAAACCTATTCAACTCTAGAACAATACTGCATACACGGGTATACCTGGCAAATGTTTTCCTTACCTACGATATTAACAATACCACTACAACTGAAGGCTCGAAGACGTAACATGATTTACAAGTAGTAAATTTAGACAGTTTGGTTACAAGTATAATCCCAAAGGCACTTGACCTGCTGGGGTCACAAAGACGTATAATTAATATGTGAATAACCCGGAATTACCGTTCTCATACAACTGATTTTATAAAGATCATTAACTATAAACTGTGTGATAAAACACGTGGAGTACTGTCAAATATTTCTGTAGTAAATATTTTGCACTTGGCGCAGAATTGATGTTGTTTTGAAGGTGATGCCGTTCGTATTATTATATACAATTAAACACTTTCTATCAATAAGATACAGTTCAGATGTTTTAAATCAATTATGCCATTGCCCGATGACAACGGGACGTCACTTAGAGACCAAGAATCTTTTTGCACAACTAATGACTGATGAGAGTTTGATGGCCGGTTATGCTGTTACTAAAGCAGAATAACGACTTAGATCAATTGTAAATAGATCAAAATATTTTAATTACCTCTTGTTGATTGTCATTTCGCTTAGTTTCTATTCCACATTAATTTCCATGTGCCGATACGTGATGGCTGAGCGTTCATGTGAATGGCGTAGCTAACGAAGAGTTTGTAGTGCTCTACTTTCATCATAAAAACCATCTTTCATGTTTAAATCATCAGTGTGTATTATATTGATTTAATCAATGTCAAGAAAAAATAGAAACTAAAAAAAAAACACCAACCAAAAATCAACAAAAAAAACAAAACAACTTATCAATATGCAAAGGTGATTGCGAATAGCCTCAAAAGGCATAGAACTACATTTTGTAGCGAACACACTAGGGTGATATAAGGAATTCATTCACTCGGTAAATACACAGCTGCCTGTAGTAAATCTTAAATCTTAACTCCGTTCAAAGGTCAAATATATGTATTTGTATGTGATATAAATAAAATATATGTATAGTATGTACGCTATATCAATGATATACCACTCGTATACATTTTCATTAATAGGAAACTCGGCAAGCGTCGTTTCCTTTTAATGAAAATTTTATACATCTCGTGGTATAT
>JAECUM010004143.1:0-33380 GCA_016617855.1 Megalonaias nervosa | reverse complement strand
TAGAAAACTAACTAATTTATCTCCAACAGATTTATTTGGTATAGAATTTAATGCATGAATCAATTTTACATCTGCGAGATGCCTTTGTTGTAAATCTTTACTTTTATACGCAACATCATGAACATGACACGCTTGATCAATCTTATTTACTGGATACTCCCCTGGTCTTGGTTGATCTTGATTATCAAGTCGGATATCAAGTCGGGTTCCAGGACCACAATAATTATATCCTGGTAAGTGTTTTTCCCCAGGATATTTAGCCCACGGAGTTCCAGGTAATTTTCCTAATAAAGCGGTTATATCTCCACCTGTCTTTGTTTTAACAAATTTGTATTTCTTCGTACCGCATTTTACACATTTGCCCGTCAGAGCACGTCGTTTATTTTTTGTTGTTATTGTAGTCAGTTCAGTAGTGGGTGTAGGAATTTTACACCGAACACAATATAGACTCATATTATTTATTATATGGATATAATTGACTTTTCCGCGACACGAAAACAGGAACCAGTGAAGCATCATCCAGCATTACCAAATTCGATAAGGATGATTATAATAGGTCCATCTGGATCGGGTAAAACACAACTATTATTAAATTTAATAATGCGGTGGTTAAAATGGAGTAAATTGTATTTAGTAGCACCATCCGTAAATGATCAACACTGTTACGAAGTACTTAAAGATTTTAATGAAAATGCAAAATTGCTGAATGAAGACGGTAATGATGTTGTTGACTTTATCACCGATATTGATGAGGCTCCATCTGTAGATGACCTAGATGGATTTATTAATAATTTAGTGGTGTACGATGACGTTATGTTGGACAGACAAACAAATCCAGCTAGAATATTTTCTCGAGGTAGACACAAAAACACGGACGTGATTTATGTTACACAACGATATACACAAATACCTAAAGTGATCAGAGACAACTGTAATATTTTGGCTATGTTTAATGGAGTAGATAATTATACTTTACAAAATATTTATTATACTTGGTGTTCAGGGGATATGGATATGATTAAATTTAAAAACTTCTTTTCAAAAGCACAATCTGTTCCGTTTGGATTTATTACAATAAATCTACATGACCCAAGATCTAGGTATCGTGTAGGTCTAGATAAAATCTTTGGTTAATTACAGCAGCAGGGAGGGTGAATGACAAAAATTGAGTGACCCGCGAGTAAACTAAACGCATTAAAGCAAAAGTCAAAAATGAAGTAACAAAAATGAGCTAACCCAAAAGATTTATTATTCGTTTTTCAAACTAAAAGGTAATAATATAGTTAGAAGGCTCGGTTTATCGTTTTGACCCTTATTTTTTGTTATTTATTTTTACTTAACGGTTCAGGCAAAAAGTTGTAGGGTTCACCCTTCCTGCTGCTCTGGTACCACATTGTCTCGTAATTCATGGCGCTATATTCGGTATCAGATTATCTTGCACTGTGTTATTATGGTATCACATTGTCTCCTAATTCATGGCGCTATATTCGGTATCAGATTATCTCGTAATTAATTGCACTGTGCTATTATGGTGCCACATTGTCTCCTAATTCATGGCGCAATATTCGATATCACATTATCTCGTAAGTCATTGCAGTGTGTTATTACGGTACACATCATCTCCTAATTCATGGCGCTATATTCGATATCACATTATCTCGCAAGTCATTGCACTGTGTTATTATGGTACGGCATTGTCTCCTAATTCATGGTGCTATATTCGGTATCAGATTATCTCGTAATTCATTGCACTGTGTTATCATGGTAACACATTGTCTCCTAATTCAAGGCGCTATATTCGGTATCACATTATCTCGTAATTCATTGCATTGTGTTATTATGGTACCACATTGTCTCCTAATTCATGGCGCTATATTCGGTATCAGATTATCTCGTAATTCATTGCACTGTGTTATTATGGTACCACATTGTCTACTAATTCATGGCGCTATATTCGGTATCAGATTATCTCGTAATTCATTGCACTGTGTTATTATGGTACCACATTGTCTCCTAATTCATGGCGCTATATTCGGTATCAGATTATCTCGTCAGTCATTGCACTGTGTTATTATGGTACCGCATTGTCTCCTAATTCATGGCGCTATATTCGGTATCAGATTATCTCGTAATTCCTTGCACTGTGTTATTATGGTAACACATTGTCTCCTAATTCAAGGCGCTATATTCGGTATCAGATTATCTCGTAATTCATTGCACTGTATTTTTATGGTACCACATCATCTCCTAATTCATGGCGTTATATTCAGTATCAAATTATCTCGTAATTCATTGCAATGTGTTATCAAGGTACCACAATGTCTCCTAATTCATAGCGCAATATTCGGTATCAGATTAACTCGCAATTCATTGCAATGTGTTATGATGGTACCACATTGTCTCCTAATTCATGGCGCTATATTCGGTATCAGATTATCTTGCACTGTGTTATTATGCTACCACATCGTCTCCAAATTCATGGCGCTTTATTCGGTATCAGATTATCTCGTCAGTCATTGTACTGTGTTATTACGGTACCACATCGTCTCCTAATACACTGCGCTATATTGGGTATCTGATTATCTCGTAATTCATTGCACTGTGTTATTATGGTAACACATTGTCTCCTAATTCATGGCGCTATATTCGGTATCACATTATCTAGTAAGTCATTGCACTGTGTTATTATGGTGGCACATTTTCTCCTAATTCATGGCGCTATATTCGGAATGAGATTATCTCGTTTTTCATTGCACTGTGTTATTATGGTGCCACATTTTCTCCTAATTCATGGCGCTATATTAGGTATCAGAATATCTCGCAATTCATTGCACTGTGTTATTATGGTTCCAGATTGTCTCCTAATTCATGGCGCTATATTCGGTATCAGATTATCTTGCACAGTGTTATTATGGTACCACCTCGACTCCTAATTCATGGCGCTATATTCGGTATCAGATTATCTCGTCAGTCATTGTACTGTATTATTACGGTACCACATCGTCTCCTAATTCATGGCGCTATATTCGATATCAGATTATCTCGCAATTCATTGCAATGTGTTATTATGGTACCACATTGTCTCCTAATTCATGGCGCTATATTCGGTATGAGAATATCTCGTGCTTCATTGCACTCTGTTATTATGGTACCACATTGTCTCCTAATTCATGGCGCTTTATTCGGTATCAGATTATCTCGTCAGTCATTGTACTGTGTTATTACGGTAACACATCGTCTCCTAATTCATGGCGCTATATTCGGTATCAGATGTTCTCGTAATTCAATCGAATGTCTTATGGTGCAACATTTTCTCCTAATTCATGGCGCTATTTTCGGTATCGGAATATCTCGCAATTCATTGCACTGTGTTATTATGGTTCCACATTGTCCCCGAATTCATGGCGCTTTATTCGGTATCAGATTATCTTGCACTGTGTTATTATGGTACCACATCGGCTCCTAATTCATGGCGCTATATTCGGTATCAGATTATCTCGTAATTCATTGCACTGTGTTATTATGGTACCACATTGTCTCCTAATTCATGGCGCTATATTCGGTATCAGATTATCTCGTAATTCATTGCACTGTGTTATTCTGGTACCACATTGTATACTAATTCATTGCGCTATATTCGGTGTCAGATTATTTTGCACTGTGTTATGATGGTACCACATTGTCTCCTAATTCATGGCGTTATATTCGGTATCAGATAATCTCGTAATTCATTGCACTGTGTTATTATAGTACCACATTGTCTCCTAATTTATGGCGCGAGATTCGGTATCAGATTATCTCGTAATTCATTCCAATGTGTTATTCTGGTACCACATTGTCTCCTAATTCATGGCGCTATATTCGGTATCAGATTATCTTGCACTGTGTTATTATGGTTTGACATTGTCTCCTAATTCATGGCGCTATATTCGGTATCAGATTATCTCGTAATTCAGTGCACTGTGTTATTATGGTGCCACATTGTCTCCTAATTCATGGCGCTATATTCGGTATCACATTATCTCGTAATTCATTACACTGTATTATTATGGTGCCACATCCTCTCCTAAATCATGGCGCTATATTCCATATCACATTATCTCTCAAGTCATTGCACTGTGTTATTATGGTACCACATTGTCTCTTATCAGATTATCTCGTAATTCATTGCACTGTGTTATTATGGTACCACATTGTCTCCTAATTCATGGCGCTATATTCGGTATCAGATAATCTCGTAATTCATTGCACTGTGTTATTATGGAACCACATTGTCTCCTAATTCATGGCGCTATATTCGGTATCAGATGATCTCGTTATTCATTGCACTGTGTTATTATGGTACCACATTGTCTCCTAATTCATGGCGCTATATTCGATATCAGATTATCTCGTAATTCATTGTAATGCGTTATTCTGGTACCACATTGTCTCCTAATTCATGGCTCTATATTCGGTATCAGATTATCTTGCACTGTGTTATTATGGTTTCACATTGTCTCCTAATTCAAGGCGCTATATTCGGTATCAGATTATCTCGTAATTCATAACACTGTATTATTATGGTGCTACATCCTCTCCTAATTCATGACGCTGTATTCGGTATCAGATTTTCTCGTAAGTCATTGCACTGTGTTATTACGGTACCACATCGTCTCCTAATTCATGGCGCTATATTCGATATCACATTATCTCGCAAGTCATTGCACTGTGTTATTATGGTACCACATTGTCTCCTATCAGATTATCTCGGAAGTCATTGCACTGTATTATTATGGTACCACATTGTTTCCTAATTCATGGCGCTATATTCGGTATCAGATTATCTCGTAATTCATTGCACTGGATTTTTATGGTACCACATCGTCTCGTAATTCATGGCGCTATATTCGGTATCAGATTATCTCGTAATTCATTGCACGGTATTATTATGGTACCACATTTTCTCCTAATTCATGGCGCTATCTTCGGTATCAGATTATCTCGTAATTCATTGCAATGTGTTATCATGATACCACATTGTGTCCTAATTCATGGCGCTATATTCGGTATCAGATTATCTTGCACTGTGTTATTATGGTATCACATTGTCTCCTAATTCATGGCGCTATATTCGGTAACAGATTATCTTGCACTGTGTTATTATGGTACCACATCGTGTCCTAATTCATGGCGCTATATTCAGTATCAGATTATCTCGCATGTCATTGCACTGTATTATTATGGTACCACATTGTTTCCTATCAGATTATCTCGTAAGTCATTGCACTGTATTACTATGGTATCACATTGTCTCCTAATTCATGGCGCTATATTCGGTATCACATTATCTCGTAATTCATTGCACTGTGTTATTATGGTGCCACATTGTCTCCTAATTCATGGCGCTATATTCGGTATCAGATTATCTTGCACACTTTTATTATCGTACCACATCATCTCCTAATTCATGGCGCTATATTTGGTATCAGATTATCTCGTAAGTCATTCCACTGTGTTTTTACGGTACCACATCGTCTCCTAATTCATGGCGCTATATTTGGTATCAGATTATCTCGCAAGTCATTGCACTGTATTAATATGGTACCACATTGTCTCATATCAGATTATCTCGGAAGTAATTGCAAGGTGTTATTATGCTACCACATTTTCTCCTAATTCATGGCGCTATATTCGGTATTAGATTATCTCGTAATTCATTGCACTGTGCTATTATGGTACCACATTGTCTCCTAATTCATGGTGCTATATTCGGTATCAGATTATCTCGTAATTCATTCCAATGTGTTATTCTGGTACCACATTGTCTCCTAATTCATGGCGCTATATTCGGTATCAGATTATCTTGCACTGTGTTATTATGGTATCACATTGTCTCCTAATTCATGGCGCTATATTCGGTATCAGATTATCTCGTAATTAATTGCACTGTGCTATTATGGTGCCACATTGTCTCCTAATTCATGGGGCAATATTCGATATCACATTATCTCGCAAGTCATTGCACTGTGTTATTATGGTACGGCATTGTCTCCTAATTCATGGTGCTATATCCGGTATCAGATTATCTCGTAATTCATAGCACTGTGTTATTATGGTAACACATTGTCTCCTAATTCAAGGCGCTAAATTCGGTATCACATTATCTCGTAATTCATTGCATTGTGTTATTATGGTACCACATTGTCTCCTAATTCATGGCGCTATATTCGGTATCAGATTATCTCGTAATTCATTTCACTGTGTTATTATGGTACCACATTGTCTCCTAATTCATGGCGCTATATTCGGTATCAGTTTGTCTCGTAATTCCTTGCACTGTGTTATTATGGTAACACATTGTCTCCTAATTCAAGGCGCTATATTCGGTATCAGATTATCTCGTAATTCATTGCATTGTTTTTTTATGGTACCACATTGTCTCCTAATTCATGGCGCTATATTCGGTATCAGATTATCTCGTAATTAGTTGCACTGTGTTATTATGGTGCCACATTGTCTCCTCATTCATGGCGCTATATTCGGTATCAGATTATCTCGTTATTCATTGCACTGTATTATTATGGTGCCACATTCTCTCTTAATTCATGGCGCTATTGTGGGTATCAGATTATCTCGTAAGTCATTGCATTCTGTTATTACGGTACCGCATCATCTCCTAATTCATGGCGCTATATTCGATATCACATTATCTCGCCGGTCATTGCACTGTGTTATTATGGTGCCACATTGTCTCCTATCAGATTATCTCGTAAGTCATGGCAGTGTACTATTACGGTACCATATTGCATCCTAATTCATGGCGCTATATTCGGTATCAGATTATCTCGTAATTCATTGCACTGTATTTTTATGGTACCACATCATCTCCTAATTCATGGCGCTATATTCGGTATCAAATTATCTCGTAATTCATTGCAATGTGTTATCAAGGTACCACAATGTCTCCTAATTCATAGCGCTGTATTCGGTATCAGATTAAGCCGCAATTCATTGCAATGTGTTATTATGGTACCACATTGTCTAATAATTCATGGCGCTATATTCGGTGTCAGATTACCTTGCACTGTGTTATTATGCTACCACATCGTGTCCAAATTCATGGCGCTATATTCGGTATCAGATTATCTCGTCAGTCATTGTACTGTGTTATTACGGTACCAAATCGTCTCCTAATACACTGCGCTATATTCGGAATCAGATTATCTCGCAATTCATTGCAATGTGTTATTATTCTACCACATTCTCTCCTAATTCATGGCGCTATATTCGGTACCAGATTATCTCGTAAGTCATTGCACTGTGTTATTATGGTACCGCATTGTCTCCTAATTCATGTCGCTATAATCGGTATCAGATTATCTCGTAATTCATTGCACTGTGTTATTACGGTACCACATTGTCTCCTAATTCATGGCGCTATATTCGGTAACAGATTATCTCGTAATTCATTGCACGGTATTATTTTCGTCTCCTAATTCATGGCGCTATATTGGGTATCAGATTATCTCGTAATTCATTGCACTGTAGTACTATGGTACCACATTGTCTCCGAATTCATGGCGCTATATTCGGTATCAGATTATTTCGTCAGTCATTGCACTGTGTTATTATGGTAACGCATTGTCTCCTAATTCATGGCGCTATATTCGGTATGAGATTATCTCGTAATTCATTGCACTGTGTTATTATGGTAACACATTGTCTCCTGATTCAAGGCGCTATATTAGGTATCAGATTATCTCGTAATTCATTGCATTGTGTTATTATGGTACCACATTGTTTCCTAATTCATGGCGCTATATTCGGTATCAGATTATCTCGTAATTCATTGCACTGTGCTATTATGGTACCACATTGTCTCCTTTTTCATGGCGCTATATTCGCTATCAGATTCTCTCTTAATTCATTCCAATGTGTTATTCTGGTACCGCATTGTCTCCTAATTCATGGCGCTATATTCGGTATCAGATTATCTCGTAATTAATTGCACTGTGTTATTATGGTACCACATTGTCTCCTCATTCATGGCGCTATATTCGGTATCAGATGATCTCGTAATTCATTACACTATATTATTATGGTGCCACATTCTCTCTTAATTCATGGCGCTATATTGGGTATCAGATTATCTCGTAAGTCATTGCATTCTGTTATTACGGTACCACATCATTTCCTAATTCATGGCGCTGTATTCGATATCACATTATCTCGCAGGTCATTGCACTGTGTTATTATGGTACCACATTGTCTCCTATCAGATTATCTCGTAAGTCATTGCAGTGTACTATTACGGTACCACATTGCTTCCTAATTCATGGCGCTATATTCGGTATCAGATTATCTCGTAATTCATTGCACTTTATTTTTATGGTACCACATCATCTCCTAATTCATGGCGCTATATTCGGTATCAAATTATCTCGTAATTGATTGCAATGTGTTATCAAGGTACCACAATGTCTCCTAATTCATAGCGCTATATTCGGTATCAGATTAACTCGCAATTCATTGCAATGTGTTATGATGGTACCACATTGTCTCCTAATTCATGGCGCTATATTCGGTATCAGATTATCTTGCACTGTGTTATTATGCTACCACATCGTCTCCAAATTCATGGCGCTTTATTCGGTATCAGATTATCTCGTCAGTCATTGTACTGTGTTATTACGGTACCACATCGTCTCCTAATACACTGCGCTATATTCGGTATCAGATTATCTCGCAATTCATTGCAATGTGTTATTATGGTACCACATTCTCTCGTAATTCATGGCGCTATATTCGGTATCAGATTATCTCGTAAATCATTGCACTGTGTTATAATGGTAACACATTGTCTCCTAATTCATGGCGCTATATTCGGTATCACATTATCTATTAAGTCATTGCACTGTGTTATTATGGTACCACATTGCCTCCTAATTCATGGCGCTATATTCGGTATCAGATTATCTCGTCAGTCATTGTACTGTGTTATTACCGTACCACATCGTCTCCTAATTCATGGCGCTATATTCGGTATCAGATTATCTCGCAATTCATTGCACTGTGTTATTATGGTACCACATTGTCTCCTAATTCATGGCGCTATATTCGGTATCAGAATATCTCGTACTTCATTGCACTGTGTTGTTATGGTACCACATTGTCTCCTAATTCATGGCGCTATATTCGGTATCAGATTATCTCGTCAGTCATTGTACTGTGTTTTTACGGTACGACATCGTCACCTAATTCATGGGGCTATATTCGGTATCAGATTAACTCGTAATTCATCCGAATGTGTTATTATGATACCACATTCTCTCCTAATTCATGGCGCTATATTCGGTATCAGATTATCTCGTAATTCATTGTACTGTGTTATTATGGTGCAACATTTTCTCCTAATTCATGGCGCTATATTCGGTATCAGAATATCTCGCAATTCATTGCAATGTGTTATTATGGTTCCACATTGTCCCCTAATTCATGGCGCTATATTCGGTATCAGATTGTCTTGCACTGTGTTATTTTGGTACCACATCGGCTCCTAATTCATGGCGCTATATTCGGTTTCAGATTATCTCGTAATTCATTGCACTGTGTTATTATGGTGCCACATTGTCTCCTAATTGATGGCGCTATATTCGGTATCACATTATCTCGTAATTCATTACACTGTTTTATAACGGTACCACATCGTCTCCTAATTCATGGCGCTATATTCGATATCACATTATCTCCCAAGTCATTGCACTGTGTTATTATGGTACCACATTGTCTCTTATCAGATTATCTCGTAAGTCATTGCACTGTACTATTATGGTACCACACTGTTTCCTAATTCATAGCGCTATATTCGGTGTCAGATTATCTCGTAATTCATTGCACTGTATTTTTATGGTACCACCTCGTCTCCTAATTCATGGCGCTATATTCGCTATCAGATTATCTCGTAATTCATTGCACGGTAATATTATCGTCTCCTAATTCATGGCGCTATATTCGGTATGAAATTATCTCGTAATTCATTGCACTGTGTTATTATGGTACCACATTGTCTCCTAATTCATGGCGCTATATTCGGTATCAGATAATCTCGTAATTCATTGCACTGTGTTATTATGGTACCACATTGTCTCCTAATTCATGGCGCTATATTCGGTATCAGATTATCTCGTTATTCATTGCACTGTGTTATTATGGTACCACATTGTCTCCTAATTCATGGCGCTATATTCGGTATCAGATTATCTCGTAATTGATTGTAATGCGTAATTTTGGTACCACATTGTCTCCTAATTCATAGCTCTATATTCGGTATCAGATTATCTTGCACTGTGTTATTATGGTTTCACATTGTCTCCTAATTCATGGAGCTATATTCGGTATCAGATTTTCTCGTAAGTCATTGCACTGTGTTATTACGGTACCACATCGTCTCCTAATTCATGGCGCTATATTCGATATCACATTATCTCGCAAGTCATTGCACTGTGTTATTATGGTACCACATTGTCTCCTATCAGATTATCTCGTAATTCATTGCACTGTATTATTATGGTACCACATTGTTTCCTAATTCATGGCGCTATATTCGGTATCAGATTATCTCGTAATTCATTGCACTGGATTTTTATGGTACCACATCGTCTCGTAATTCATGGCGCTATATTCGGTATCAGATTATCTCGTAATTCATTGCAATGTGTTATCATGATACCACATTGTGTCCTAATTCATGGCGCTATATTCGGTATCAGATTATCTTGCACTGTGTTATTATGGCATCACATTGTCTCCTAATTCATGGCGCTATATTCGGTAACAGATTATCTTGCACTGTGTTATTATGGTACCACATCGTGTCCTAATTCATGGCGCTATATTCAGTATCAGATTATCTCGCATGTCATTGCACAGTATTATTATGGTACCACATTGTTTCCTATCAGATTATCTCGTAAGTCATTGCACTGTATTATTATGGTATCACATTGTCTCCTAATTCATGGCGCTATATTCGGTATCACATTATCTCGTAATTCATTGCACTGTGTTATTATGGTGCCACATTGTCTCCTAATTCATGGCGCTATATTCGGTATCAGATTATCTCGTAATTCATTGCAATGTCTTATTATGGTATCACATTGCCTCCTAATTCATGGCGCTATATTCGGTATCAGATTATCTCGTAAGTCATTGCACTGTGTTATTACGGTATCACATCGTCTCCTAATTCATGGCGCTATATTCGATATCACATTATCTCGCAAGTCATTGCACTGTGTTATTATGGTACCACATTGTCTCCTATCAGATTATCTCGTAATTCATTGCACTGTATTTTTATGGCAGCACATTGTCTCCTGAATCATGGCGCTATATTCGGTATCAGATTATGTCGTAATTCATTGCACGGTTTTATTATGGTACCACATCGTCTCATAATTCATGGCGCTATATTCGGTATCAGATTTTCTCGTAATTCATTGCACTGTGTTATTATGGTACCACATTGGCTCCTAATTCATGGCGCTATATTCGGTATCAGATTATCTCGTATTTCGTTGCACTGTCTTATTATGGTACCACATTGTCTCCTAATTCATGGCGCTATTATCGGTATCAGATTATCTCGTAATTCATTGCACTGTATTATAATGGTATCACATTGTCTCCTAAGTCATGGCGCTATATTCGGTATGAGATTATTTCGTAATTCATTGCACTGTATTATTATGGTATCACATTGTCTCCTAATTCATGGCGCTATATTCGGTATCATATTAACTTGTAATTCACTGCGTTATGTTGTTATAATATCACATCGTCTCCTAATTCACTGCGCTATATTCGGTATCAGATTATCTCGTAATTCATTGCACTGTATTATTTTGGTATCACATTGTCTCCTAATTCATGGCGCTATATTCGATATCAGATTTTCTCGTAATTCATTGTACTGTATTATTATGGTATCACATTGTCTCCTAATTCATGGCGCTATATTCGTTATCATATTATCTTGTAATTCACTGCGTTATTTGGTTGTAATATGACATCGTCTGCTAATTCACTGCGCTATAGTCAGTATCAGATTATCGCGTAATTCGCTGCGTTATATAATTAAGGTATCATATCGTCTCCTAATTCTCTGCGCTATATAATTATGGGATCACATGCGCTGTATTCGGTATCACACTTTTATCCCAGTCATTATGATGACCTCAGTGGCATTAATTCCCCATTATCTGCAGTGGACAAAGACCATGCGATATTGAGATGGCTGTCTGTAGTTACAAGATATTCTAAATATATGTAAATAAGATACATACCCAAACACGTGACCTTGCTAAAGTGGTTCTTATGATTGGTTCATTTGATGAATTGTTTGAGATCAAACTTTCGCGTTGTTGGTATACATACATACAACAGAATGGTGAATGATGGAAATTGACAAATCCATTTCAACTATGATTCGAAACAAACTTTAGCTGTCGAAGTTGGTATATTGTTTAGGTAAACATAAAATCTGCAGCATTGTATGAAATGACATGACATGACCATCGTTCTTATGAACAGTTATGGAATGTACAGAAATGGACAAAATACACAGACTTAAAGACATCAAACACGTTTGCAACATGTTTAAATAATTTATACCAAAGTCGTATTATACCACTAGAATTTTTGTGGAAAACTTGTATCACAACCGAAGCTCGAGAAAGGCCCTATTGGAAATTTTTTAGGCGTTGCAGCAAATAATCACTCCTTAAATATTAATTCTAATAGTAAACTAGATTTGTGTTTTTAACATACGCCCGCTCACTAAATGTTTAGTTCCAAACGTTCACAATAATATAAAAGACAAAGTCTTTAAAATATCATAGGATCATCTACATTTATCTAGGTAAATTGCTATAAAATTCCATTTATCTAATCGAACAGTTATTGTCTATTCGTAATAGCAAGACTTTCACAGAAAAATATAGGGGAAGAAAAGTGAAACCAATTATTAGCAGTACAAAAGTCGCATAAATTGCACAGCGATACGTGTACCTTTATTGACATTTTACATGCACACACAAAAATGCTCACCATTCTTAAGTCAGATTTTTTTCTTCTGTTTTGTTCTTTTCCGCGATAAAAGCTAACCCGTAACGATCACTTGCATTGTATTTTATTATATGTTTCATAATGACATATTGAAATATACCGGTAGGAGAAAAAAAACCAAAACACTTTTATTGCCACATTTTTCCATTTAGGAAATTTATCTGTTCTTATCAAAGCTATAAATGAAGAAATAAACAAAATAAAGAACGAAAATCCGTACAAGAAAACACACAGTCACTCAGATCATTTGTTTAAACAGCTTATGCTCTGATATCTGTCAGATACAACCGCTATGATGTTTCTAAATTACCATACCCAGCAGTATCAATCCGCGCATGAAATGTGTTAAAAAATGAAAATCTCTCTATTTTCGTGCAATTAAGTCATTAATTTCACAAAATACACAATCTGAAGCATGATATATATAAGCTAAATTTTTAAAACGTCTTTGTCCTAAAATTGTCCTAAAATTATTGTAAAATGGAGATACTTCTTTATATCGATGTAGTACCACTGCTGTCAATCGCATTGGCATAGAATGGAGAAAATCCACGAGAATCGACGGGTTTTGCCGTGAGGGTATATATAATAAAAAGAAATCAAGCTTTTTGAGTAGATATACGGGCATATTTCACTCGTGAAGTGGACACATTCTGTATTGCCACTCGGGGTTTCGCATGGCATTTGGTTTAAGCATGAGCAAGGTTGTTCTCCCAATCGAGCACACCACCATCTCCATCATCAGCACCTAAAGATAACTCTGGGTAAAAAGAATCTGAAGCAGCTGGCTCGAATACTATAAATGCAAGCAGAAAAGTGGTGGCGGCAGCTCTCCCTGGAATTATTGGGTTAATCATGTCGTTCTTACTGAGAATCGTTAGCATTGCCATTGGCCTGCTGGTTGGACACCACGTGTTTGCTTGTCATCACGGCAGCAGTCACGTTCATTGTCGTTCTCTGTTCATGCTTGCACAGAGAGCACTAGGTGCTTGCGAAGGCTCCCAATGGAGAAACTAGATGGCTAAATGCGGCCCGCCGCTATGTAGCTCACGACTACTGCTGTTTTATTGGCATTTTCGGCTTCATTGGACTCCTGCGCTGTCAGATCGAAATGTATGGTGCCAGCTTTCGCCCCTCATGACTTGTCTTCTGGGGTTGTTGCGCAGTCCTTTGCTCTGACGCTTGTCCTGGTAATAAGGTATCGACTTTGGGACGTCGTCACTGCCGGCGATTGCTGCGTGAACGAACGCGATAAATTTATTATCCGCAACAAGTACTTATCTGCTCTGATTATTGATACAGTGTAATAGACTGTGCGCTACTTTTCTGCATCGCATTAGTTAAAGACGCCACCCATGCTATATGTCGCATCGCTATCACAGCGAATTACTTGTGACAATACCATCATCCCTTTCTAGTACTCGCACAAGTGCTGGTTCGGACATGTATGCTGTACCCACCAATCCTCTAGTTGGGCCGTGGCTCTAGAGCAGGTGACATCGCTTCTGGAGATTTTCTAAAGACCAGGATGGTTTAACATTTCTGCTGCACGGGGTAACACCAAACTTTATGTGGACGATGTTTAGCCCAAAATAGACCGGACGACCTTTACCATCCCATTATGGCAACATACCATACAAAAGCTCGAAAAATTAATAAAGAAACCACTTCCGAAAAATACTGTGGATTACATGGCGGCGACCTGGCTCGTCAGAATCAAGATCCCGGGGATACGAATATTTTCACACATTGGAGCAGATTACATGAATATAGCACCAACGCGCTGTCAGTACGCATTTTAGATATAAAAGGCCAGTAAATATGCTGGAGTGCAGTTAAGCACTAGTGCTCACACGACGACAATCACGCTGAGTCTACGTGATCTTAGCTTCTTTAGTACCCACTCTGCGTGCGCATCGTAACGTTTGTCCCAGAGTCCGAAATCCCCGACCGCGTGGTTGTTAGCGGCCAGTGCCGCCTTTAAAGCCGTGTACTTAAAGGCTGATAGAATCACGTCAGTTGCTGTGATTACCGCAATAAATACGTCTGGTTATTATCGCTGAGATTCAACACAACTCTTTCAAAACGTTGGAAATTTTTAGTCACGAGAACGACACTATCACCGTAGTGGGCGCCGTTGTTTACTTTATTGACCTCCACAGGATTCGAGGTGATGGAACGTGGGCATAGTGTTCGATATGTAAACGGGGCCTTAATGACACACAATGGCAGTACTGCCGCTCCGGCTAACGTCTCGCATTAAAGTCTTGTAACAAGCTTTGCGTCTATGGTTACTGCTAGAGACACCAGTAAGTGAGAGGGTCTCGACGTCAAAGCAAACCCCTATAAACCGAATTTGGCTTTGTTTCTTAGAATTCACATGGATTAAAACATGCCCATGAGCTAGTCAAAGAACACGAATAATTGGTGCCTCCCCGAGATCCTGTAAGAGGCGACCGTGTATTGACGCAGCTCGCAAAACAAGCTGACACAGAGGGGAAGTACAAACCCTTGGTTGAAGAGTATCTGCTCAAACATGAAACGAGGCTGAGTAACAGTGAAAATTGAGCACTGGGACTACTCAGAGTATCTGGAGTCAATCCGCGGTCAACTAGGAGTATCTGAGTTTGCACTGTCGGACCAAAACCCAAAGTATTGCCGTTGGGTGGTGGTGGCGATTGCTACTACAATAACCTCTCCTTCGGGCTATGTTGCGCCATTTATCTTTCCTCTTGCTGGCAGCAAAAGGCGTTGAATCTTCTAAAAAGATATGTTCTTTCGCATTACAGTGATCATCCAGTAAAACAAGCAATCATTAACCCTGCGAGCATAAGGCACGCTAGTTAAGATTCTTAGCCAGCGTGCTAACAGGCATGTTGAAAACATGCCATTTCAAGGTCTAATGATATTAAGGAAACTGACATTTCATTTCACCTCATCGCCGTCTTGCCGGTACACCATGGCGACAAAGTCAGAGGTACTTGCCTGCATAGTAGCTTACGCCCATCTCCCTACCAGGTAAACTTTCATATTATGCTCTTCATAGAGGCATTATAAAGTCGCTATTCGAAAAGCTCCAAGAACCACATGATCGTCGGTGAATAAGATCTCAGAAGTTGAAACATTGTTATGGACTAAGGCTGAACAGCGACACGCCTTTGCAAACAGTACTGGCATGCAGTTATAGAGGTAGCTGGCGTTTACACTACGCTGACAGCTATGTCTCTGAGTACTAGTTTGGCGGGGATTTAGTTGACAATTATTGTCACTGCTTTGACCCGTGGTCTAGGTTTCCTCACAGGAGATTTTATTAACCGCTGCCTCACTATAACGCCAAAAAGTATAAAGAAATCTTCGTCTTGTCTGAAAGCAAGCCTAATACAATCGTGGACTAAAGATTAAGGTCCTTCACAGATAATGTCATCTCCTCGGAAAAGTGTAAGCTAACACTCAGTGAGGATGAAAAATATGAGGCGCTCAGAAACGAAATACGGTTCAATACGAACAAGGCATACATTACGGTTGTAATTGGCAAAAATCGAACGAACAGCTTGTTGAAAATTGTGCGCTGGAAACTTGTAATAAATTGTGTTTTGGCAGTAGAGTCCGAGCTGACGACAGGAACAACGGAAACAACAAAACCATTGGAACAACATTCTTGATCTTCGAGCATGAGGCTTACACCCAGCTAACATCTGCCATACAATATCTTTACATAACGGATAGAAAAAGCGATGACCACGTACCCTATATCTTTGCCAGGTTTTTTGTTTTATCACGTTTAAAAGCAACGGCTGTCACCTCACGCACTATTGTCCTTGTTCCAAGAGCATAATATGGGCAAGTCTTCTAAAGTTTTCTATCGGTTTCGTTAGTTTTTGGCAGGTAGCATACACGTACGCGCATATGCTATGAGTCACATGAAGAACTGTAGGCGCAGGTGCATGAGATGGAGTGGGTAGCACAGAAGGAAAAAAGTCATCCCGTGTCATCTCTCTCCGGAATCGCCACTCAATCTCTTAAAATGTAGTGGGACCCTTTCCATGGAACAAATAATAAACTTTGCAAAGAAACTTGTCCTTCTCTGAGCAAATGATAATTTCAGCGTTGGTGGCCCAATGGCCGTAAAAACGAGAATGGTACTGATCACCGAACAAAAATTATATAAGCAAAACTT
The DNA here is from genome assembly GCA_016617855.1 of Megalonaias nervosa. Classification (NCBI taxonomy): domain Eukaryota; kingdom Metazoa; phylum Mollusca; class Bivalvia; order Unionida; family Unionidae; genus Megalonaias; species Megalonaias nervosa. Next base: position 16,093 of record JAECUM010004143.1, on the reverse strand, counting down.
TGTTGTTCTACGAGCGTTAGGTCTATTCCCAGCGTACCTCCACAACATGATGGTGCCTTTCAATAATAAGTGAACAAAAGAAAACGAATTAAAAAAATAAATTCTATTTACAATGAACAAGGTACGTTAGAGACTTAGTTCTTGTATAAAACGTGCAGCCCTAACTGAAAGTAAGAGAATTAGGTGTAAATAATGCTCGTTATCACAGCTAATTACGGTACGGCACCTCTAAATAAGCGTTGTCAAACTCAGTTGATTAAAATAGTCCATCTATTAGCCGTTATCTGTCCATCTCAGGGCGGGCCTCCTCTGATTAATGCACTTAGACTATATCCAGGGCGGAATTCATTCCATTTTCTTACGGCAAATTGTGCAGCCTGTTCCCTCCAATGATTAATGCACTTAGACCATCCCCAGGAAGGAATTCATTCCATTTTCATACGGCAAATTGTGGACGCTCTTCCCTCTATTGATTACCTAAGCGTTTGAAGTTCCTGAAGGAAGCGGAAAACTAACAATTCCGAGGCAATTGAAATTATACACACATTAATATGCTTGAATTGCCCCCCCCCCTTCGGAGTTCCTAGGATGACTCAAAATGCGAGGAATTCTTCATGTTCATACCGAGCAGACAGCCAAAGTTATACAGTGTTTAAATATTATGCGTTTAGTCAAGTGAGTCACTACTTATAATAAAGAGGTTCGTCTTTGTCAATATGGAATGTAGTTGCTTGACTGCTGCTGGGGGAGCAAAGTATAACATCCAGGTAATATATACCCAACAGTGTACTGAATGTAGTAGGATTTTAATAGTTTTAAATGAACATGATTTAAAGGCTAATTAGATCATAGTATATCAGCATATGAAGTTAACACTCATCCTTAATCACTTCCCCCAGATTACCCATAGGGCTTTAGGTACATCAGTCTCTCTATTCAAATAATTCCGGGAGGTGGGAGACTGAGACAAAATCATTATCTTCCTGAGAGTCTTGAACCACCACCACTCCCACCCTGCTATTGCAGCAAAACTTCCACTCCTCGAGGACATGAGGACAAATCTTCGTCCACTGGAGATCAATCAAAAGTCCTACTTCACATTTGTCACTGGTAGCTCACTATGACGAGTGTTGCAGCAATGATCCCATTCTAACAAGTTTTTGATGTTGATTATATCATTAATAGTGCTGCAAATACAACTGCATTAAGACTGCACTTATTTATCCTTGTGGACAACGAAAAATCTATTAAAATCGTGTGTCAGAGACATTATTTGTCCAACATTTTTGCCATTCACTTCAAGTACAGGTGACATCTATGGATTCTTATCCTAACCTGACTACAATGAACATTACTCTGATCAAAAGCAGAAGAATGCCCATTTCATGCCAAATTCATCTATCAGGTTTATATTTGTACCTGTCTATACTAATATCAATATGCCTTGATTTCTGTAATAGGAATCTGCAATGACTGCATTAGATGAGAGTTATACACGTAGAGCTTATATCAGCAACTATGGTCCATCCTTCTCTGGGGATGCATGCATGGTCGCAAGGGTAAAGGGGCTGGTACCTGCAGGCAAAGCTATTGCCATTTCCAACAGAGCTGGTTTTGATCTCGGTAGGGAACCAATAAAAAATATTCTTCAAATTGTGTGATACTGATTCTTCTTAATTCAGTGTCATTGACAGACATTGCTTTTTTGACATGTAGCTCATTGTACCTTGATTGACATCCTATCTTGCTTTGATTCAAATTACTATTATTATTTACATTATTATTATTTACATTATTGTTCTTATTATTAACATTCATTTTGAAGTTTCATCATCTTAATCATAGGCCAACACCATCATTACCACAAACTGTTAAGAGAATATAGCCAGCCAAGAAAATATTCATACAGATTTTGAACACCATGCTGTGAACCAAATGTGTCTGTAATGTATCCTTTGCCATTCTATGTTACCAAACTATGTCCAGGGATATTCATTCTAGTATGAAAATAAAAATTTTAAATGCAAAATATAACTAACAATCGATTCTTGGAGACAGAGGATATATCCACTACTTTAAACTTTCAACATTCTATCCAAAGTCACATGTGATTCAGCTTGTAATCTTGACCTTCTGAGCCATCATGGTGCTAAAAGAAAATTTGTTTTAGACACAGGCCCATGATCATCACAAACAATGCACATGTATACTCGTAAAGTTGTAACTAATGTGCAAAGTCTGGGATAAACTAGCACATAAAATATAGAATAAAGCAACTTACACGTCTGGTGATAACCTATCAATGAAAACACAGGATAACTTCCACGAACGTTGAATTGACAATGTAACTACAAACTTAAAATATTTTACCCACCAACTTTTAAGTCCTTAAGATCTTCAGTACCTAATGGCTGCTTTCAGTGCAATGTCTGATGACAATGTGTCCACCTAATGTATTTTGACGTGGCCACCTAATGTACGTTGACAATGTGTCCACCTCATGTATGTTGATGTGTCCACATAATATATCTTGACAATGTGTCCACCTATGCCTTCAGTGCAATGTCTGATCACAATGTTTCCACCTACTGGATGCCTTCTGTGCAATATATTTTGACAAAATGTCCACCTAATGTATGTTGACAATGTGTCCACCTATGCCTTCAATACAATGTCTGATGACAATGTGTCCACTTACTGGATGCCTTCTGTACAATATATGTTGACAAAATGTCCACCTAATGTATGTTGACAACGTGTCCACCTACTGGATGCCTTCTGTGCAATGTATGTTGACAATATGTCCAATTAAAGTATGTTGACAATGTGTCCACCTACTGGATGCCTTCTGAGCAATGTATGTTGACAATGTATCCACCTAATGCATTTTGACAATGTGTCCACCTAATGGATGCCTTCTGAGCAATGTATGTTGAAATGTGTCAACAGAAATAAGTGGTGCTATACACCATGACCCTCTCCATTTAAGCTACTGACTGCTTGTAAGCCTAACCTTTGACCTTCTCAAGTCAATAGGGATTTGTTTCAAGTTTTCACCATCAGATGTAGTTGTTGGCACATTTCCACTATAATGTCACCCCACCAAACACACACACACACACACACACACACACACACACACACACACACACACTTAAAAAACAAAACAAATCCCCATTCACTAATTATTGATACCAGACAGGTGGAAGTTCCAATGGCTAAACAGATATATGGGGGGATATTGTGACCAGCATGTCTTGTCTCTTGCATTATTCATCACAGGCAATACAACATAAAAGGACATCATTTTTTCACACAGTGAGTTGGATTAGTGTTTTGTGATTCACAAAAAAAACAACTGCTCAAATGAATGATGAAAAATTAAAACAATATTTGGGATAGTTATGTATGTCAGTGGTGATGTGATAATTTGTTATAGTTTGCCTAAAATGTTGATCTTGACAAAATCTGTAAAAATTAGATTTTTATTTTAATGAAATGGATGATACTGAATGTAAGGCTCCTCAATACTTATGCCTATGCAGGTTTATAGCAAGTATTGTTCCTGTTGCGTTAGTGGATCTTGGAGATAAATATTTTAGTAAGGCATGGTAATGATATAAGCAATAGTGCCTTGCAGCTCAAATTCATGACTGTTTGATTCAGGAATGTTTCATGTAAATTAACTATCTGCCCCACTAGGCTATCAGCAGTGGCATCTCACATGCTATGCTAAACATCATTTGAAAACCCCTACATTAATCTGACCATATATTTATGAATAGTGTATATAACAATATTCTCAAGCAAGGTGACTATGCTGGATGTCAGAGGGGCATCCTTTTCGGTTGCCATAATGGATGTCTGAGGGGCATCCTTTTCTGTGGCCATACAGGATGTCTGAGGGGCATCCTTTTCGGTGGACATACTGGATGTCTGAGGGGCATCCTTTTCATCTGAGACCAAATGAACCTCAGGATGAAACTATCTATGCCAAGAGTCATAACTTTCTTCTGGGTAGTTTAGAAGGATTAATGATACAAAAAACCTGCTAATGGATGATAGATGGATGACAGATGGTTGGTGGCTCATTATAAATGATCATTTTGGTTTTCAACCAAAAAGCTAATAAGAGAAAACCAAATTCAATATCCACCCTGGTTCTCTAAAAAGCAGGGTATAAGCTTATCCAGTAAACTGAAATGCCTTTCATTTAGAAAGTTTGTTGCAAATTCTGTTTTCCTGTACACAAAGTTTTGATTAACACCTTGAAGCTTCTTGAAGAAACAGAAACGCATACTAAAAATAACAACATATAGAAACCCGAGTAACCATGAATTTATTGTGTAGAAACAAAAGGCATGTCAAATGAGTGCAACAGCTGTGAAGTTTTTACATGATCTCGCTGCACACACACACACACACACACACACACACACACACACACACACACACATACACATCAGTACTTTTTGCTTCAAAACATATTCAAACTCCTTATATGTTTAAATAAAAAGACTTGTCAAGCAAGTATATCTGCAAACATTTGGATTTTGTGTGGCATTTTTCATCCATCACTTCAATAATTCACAAGACTCTTCTGAGCTAAGAATGTCACTGAATATTAAATAATCCAACAAAATCTGTGGTAGGGGTAGAAAAGTCATGTTGTCATCTACATTTGGTTTAACTGATTTCCTAGTTACAATCCGACAAATGGCCCTCAATGTCCTTGCATTTTCTAATTCAGTTTGAAGTTCATCCAATAAACTGATAATCTGTGCTTCAATTTGCTGTCGACTAAGAATGACAGGAATTTTTTAAAATAATTTCCGCCACTTTGCTGAGAGACAGACAAGATACAACTGCTATCAACAATCTAGCTATTTTAAGGTACGAGTCATATCTTCTGCAGCACATCGTGTATGTAATAACATGCCAAGAGGAGATAACCCTGATGAATTGATCACATTTTCATCTGGGTGGAAAGATAATGATACTCGTACTTTTTTAAGATTCATGCATTCCACAGCATAGTGTAGAGGGGTATCTCCAGTCTGAGGTTTAGCATTTACGTTAGCTCCCCAGTAACTTTACTGGGGCAATACCTGAGGGATTAGATGCACACGCATGATGCAATGATGGGAGACCTAGTGCTCTTCCTGCTTGGTCAAAGGGGAGGTTTTGTTCTCGTAATAACTTCATCATTTCTACATTGTTAAAGGTACTGGCAAAACTCTGATATTATACTTAAATTTGCATTCGCTCTGAGGAGTTCATGCACTGAATCCATGATGTGGGATCCTGCACGAAATCCAGACATTCACCATTTGGATAGTTCACATTACTACCAGCTTTACTTAATTTCGATATAATTGTTTTATTTTGAGCATAGCAAGCTCTAACTAGTGGTGTTTCATCATCAAGGTCAGCGAGATCAATTCTTGCCCCTTTTTCCCAGAGATAAAATGCAACCTCATCATTGCCGTGAAAGCAAGCCAAATGCAATGGGGTGCTTAAATCTGTGTATCTCACTGCCATAATTCACTAAGTTTTGTGAGATCTCTAAGTTGCCACTTTCGTGGTCACATGCCAAATGGATGGGAAACTTATAATATATTGTGTGGCTATATTATGATTGCTTCCAGCCTTTAAAAGATGACCAACATCCTTAATCAGAAGGTGCTTACATGCCAGTCCTGAAGTTGTCCATTCAAACACATGCTGATTTAACCTGGTAGGGTCTGTGATCTGACTGAGAGAAGTAGAGAACAAGTCATGGTTCTTCTCTTGCAGGGCACTGCATATTGTAATCATGATGCACTCAGTATTATCTGTCTCTGTTTCTATTTTTAATAATATGTTATAAGAAAGAAAGAAAACATAGAAGACATGAAGACGTAATTATATTACAGTAATAATTACTGTAAATGAACAGTTGAGAAGCATCTACTGTCCACACAAAGTGCACCGACCAGTTTCCACTTTACCTGTATAGTATCCACCGAGGGACACCCTACTACACAATGAAATTCGCATAACTTAAATGTGGAGACAGGTCGGAGGTGACGTTGAGTAATAGTGTCAAATGATTTATGACCCATGATTGTACCACCTGCAGTAAACCGTTATGGAATTGGAGGTAATCCACAAACTCATCAGATAGAATCCACTCCTAAAGTTTAGTTGTGTGAAGGTTACACCTGGTGAAAGAAGTACAGCTAGGGACTGGATATTTCACCAGGATAGTTTACTTAACTACTCTCAAAAGAACTCCCCACCAGCATCACTGAAATATGGTTGACACGCTTTTGTTTCTTGAGTGCTAATGTAAAATACTTATTATGCAGACCTTTTTAGAGTCGATGATTTTGTCCCAACACTAATCCCCAAAATGTACTTTCTCATTTGATAAAAAATCAATTATCATAGTTTTTATGTAAAGGGTTGTGATGTTTTAATTTTAGATTAGTTTGTAAAGGGAGCTGACGTCTGGCCTAGTTGGAAAACAGATAATTGGGTAATTCCTTTAATCAAATGAGAATGAACATTTTTGGGGAAGATATCAATTCTGCAAGAGGGACTAATGTTATTAATTAGCTACCATGTTTTTACTGCTGTACCTAATCAATCTAAAACAAAGAATACATAGTAGATGTTATTGGAGAGTTCAGTGGTGGATCAAGAAATACTGTTGGGGTGGGCATGGAGAGAAGGCATAAACATGTTGGCATGGGGTGTGAGGTACAGAACCCCTAATGGAAGTTCCAGCATTTTAAGTATTTCTTTGGGATAATTTCAATTACTGAACCACAGAAAAAATTTACTCTAGAAGAAGTTCTGATTAGGGAGGGGGACACTGACGTCCTGTTTTCGAACTTGTCCTGAAGTCAATTTTGTTTACAAACTAATCTAGAATTAAAACATGACAACTCTTTACATACAAAACCATTATAATCTGTCATTACCTTGTTGGACCTGTTGCTATCATTAGCAACAATCAAAAGAATATCAAAACATTTCCTTGATAGAAAACTATTATGGAATTCGACGTAATAATTGACGAAATCATATTTCAGTGTGTTACGTATATGTAATTAAATTGCTTGTGTGTTAGTTTTAAAATTCTTTTTTATTTTATTTTTGTTTCATTACATTGTATTGTAATGATTTATTCCATGGCATTCGAAATTCTTTTTCAGTAATTCGATATTTTCTTTTAGTAAATGTTGTTTATCTAAGACGTAAAACGTGTTACATGAGAATTATTTTTAGTTAACCTAGTTCGTCTTGGGTTGGGAAGTTCGTAAACAGGAAGTTAAAATGATTGGTCATTATTAAGGCCATACTCTGCTTGCGTGATCACCATGTGTAAACAACGTTTTTATTATTGGTTCTTAATTGGGGCTACACGGGCGTACGTGATAAATGTATTGTAGTAAAAGACCACATGATCCATCTCGCGAGACTTGAAATGATGTTTTTGGGGTTAAATACGCATTCTTAATATTTTTCTGTCAGAGTCGTTTAAACATTTTGAAGGAACAAGGTGTTTTTTTATTTGTTGCCAGATTGTTTGCTTTTCATCTGGTTTTTGGATTTAATAATTTATTCTCCTGGAAACTCAACAAGTTGACTTTTTTATAAAAGATTCTGAAATATATTCAGTGGACATTTATTCTGGAATTATTCGGAAACAAAGACTGTGATTCAATTGAGGAATTGTTGATATTCGTACATGGACCACATCTGACCTCATCGCCTTCCATTTTTGTATGTCGTCGAGATTCGAACCTGGATTCTAATAGAACTATTTAGTGATAGGACTTGTATTTTTCATTCTTAGGATTAAATTTTGGATTATATTCACAAACCGTAAGTCCTATTTACCAATTTTTACATTGTTTTCTAGGGAAATAAATTATTTTGTTAAAATATACAAAGCTTGTTGACTTTACTGTTTCCCTTGTTACTGAGTACGAGCCCTTGTCACGTAACAAGTGTAACAAGTATAAAGAAATATATATATATATATATATATATATATATATATATATATATATATATATATATATATATATATATTCTACATTAAAATGGTTAGATAATGAAACCTGTTTCTGACAAAAATGTAAAGATCTTTGCAAAGATTCAAACCCGGGTTTCTGGTGTGCACAGAAAGCATTACTACCATTCTGACTTTGTCTCAAATTAGGAGGAAATAAACATAGTTAACAATAATATGAATGTGCAACATGAGGGTTTTCCATATTCAATATTTTACTAAAGCAGATTTCTGAATGAAGTACCATAGTTGTTATTTAGATCTATTATACGGTTTAATTTGTTGTGTCATTTATTTGTATCCAGTAACAGCACTGAGGTCTGCAAATTACATTTTCTACATTTGCTTACAGAAATAGGATTTTACAGACCTTTTCACTCGGTACTGTCCTAAAGGACTGAAAAAAATGTCCAGTCTCAGCTCGTTTATTGAGCAAGTGTGTTTTGGCCCTTTCTGATAAATGTTATGCCAGAGTGGTGACAAAAAACTCAAAGTTTCCCTGCCTATTACTTCAATAGTGTAGCTAGTAAATCGTAATCTTCACTATCAACACTCCTATTTGTATCAATAGGCTAGCTAAAGTTATTAAGGCTTTCACGGAATTAGATATAGTGCAAGCTTAATCATCCCAATCCAATTTTCGGAGTACACATTGCAGAAAAATTAAGATACACATAGCAAAGTCATCTTCTATAAGGTAATGAACATTTAACTTTCTGGGTTGGGGGGCTGTAATATCTTTTGAACTGAAATAATTTCTTTTTCGCAAGATTATTAATGTTTTTTGCAAATAATATCATCATATAATACAGTATTTTATTTTGTTATAAAACAGAGCAAGATACTTTTTCCAGCAATTGACAGATGGAAATTAAATAAAAGGGTCAAGACCCCATCCCCAGAAAATTAAATTGTTAGTTTCTAATATAATTGAGGTATATTGGTATATATTGCAGTACATTCCGAAATACCACAATGCAAAATTATTTGTTACCCAGCTCTAATCTGAGTTGCCCTCAGCATCATAATATATGGAATTACCAACGACACTAACATAAATGAAAACTGCAGAATATAAATAGCAGATGCCATGTCTCGAGTTTTATAAAAGATTCACATGCAAAGACACTGAAACAATGGAATCAATATAAAAGCAGTGCAATATGTTCGAAATCGTCAGATGTCACTTTACAAGCGGATGTCATTTACAAGTGAGTATAATACTTTCTACGTGTCAGCATGCAGTGTGCTTTGGCCAGATGCTGGCTTGAAGAAAATAACATTTAAGCAGAAAAAATCTATTTTAGGGTAATCCCGTGTTTCTGCAGCACGGTGAAAGAGTTTGTTTTGTTTGGAAATTACCATCATGCAACCCACATGGAAAATATGGTGCTGAACAAGTTCCATGTGGGTTTTTGCTACAGATTTAGAACCAATGTTGTAATACAGCAAGGATTCAGAATATGTATTTATTAAATCGCTTGAGGTTACAGGGAAATGGATTTCCTCCTTAGCAGATATGATTATGACTTGTGATAATATTTGTCAGTTTTAGCAGCTACTCACTGCTGAATCAGTGAAGGTCACTCAGGGACTGATTAGTCTGATTCCTCTAGTAGCTCTAATGTTCGCAACCACTGTCACATCATTGGTGCGTACAGAGGAGCTACACACAGTGCATACAACAAAACATGAAGATATGATTTATGTCTACTTCAAATATTTGCTCTTATACACACTGCTATTGTGTACGTTAAAAGGCGCCTGCAGTTCTATATATGATTTTGTATGTTTTTGTTTTTTTCATTAAAAACAAAAATTTAAAAAAATCCTTTGCACAAAATATGTAACATTTTCATTTCAGTATATAGTTATCTGTGTTACTTGCACATCTATTATGGACATACAGACGTGCTATCGAAGGAATAGATCTTCTACTTTCTAAAGACGGCAGTAATGTTTTCTAGAAACAACTCTTCCATTTTCACTCCTGTAGTTCCCTCTTCATTAAATATAAGAATTACACAATGTGCATTCATTATTCTAATATTATAATCAACAATACGAATCATTGGCATAATTTCAGTTATATATTTTGGCACATCATCAATTATATCAATAAAGTCATATACAACTGCAACACTTTGGGACATCAAGGTTTGAAAACAATGACCCTTGGCAATGAGCGGTATGCACTCATGTGACTATGCATAATGCTTATACTAGTATAAACCATCTGGTCAATGACCTACTCTACCAAACAGGACATCATCTGGCTTTTGGTATGACATGTAGGAGACTTTTATTTCCAACAGGGGTTAATGGGAAAGAAGATCTTTCATGTTTTCTATTGATTCATTACTTTCTTATTTGTTTATTTGCAAGAAAGGAAAAATTGTTGAAAGAATTTGTTATTAGATAAGATCGAAGGCCTCTATTTAACAAAACTACTGTTATAAATAATTGACAGATCGTGCTGGTATCTGTTTAGAATGGAAATAGCCAACATCATGAGAACTGGGCACCCATGAGAATAGAGAACCCACAAGAATAGGGAACCCATGAGAATAGGGAACCCATGAGAATCGGGAACCCACATGAATATGGAACCCATGAGAACAGGGAACCCATGAGAATCGGGAACCCACAAGAATATGGAATCTATGAGAACTTACAAGAATAGGGAACCCATGAGAATAGACAACCCATGAGAAAAGGGAATCCATGAGAATAGGGAACCCATGGGAACAGGAGAACCAAGCATACCTTACCTTATCACACAAACACTGGTAGGCATGTTTTTAAAAGTCATGAAAATGTTGTAAACATTAAGTTTAAAAATATCATTTCCATAAGAACTGCTTATGTCTTTAAATAACATTCATCCAATAATCATAACAGCTTAACTCTTTTAACCCTTAGATTGAGAGATACAAAAGTCTAGTAGGCACAATAAACAGATATGTTCCTTAGTCTGGACAAGTGGTAAATGTTCAGGTTTTATACTCTCTGAAATATGTGTAATACAATGATGTCTAAGAATATTCACACACCCTCCCATTTGTTTGAACCGCCTACTGATTTTAAAACAAAAGCATCATGGATATGAAAAATGCCCAAATGTCATTTCATTCATCAATTTCTTATTTCTAACCTGATTGTTGCCATGGGGTCCCCAACCCTGTCAGCTTGTTGGCGTCTTGATTCAAATGGAAGTTCTTTACTAACACAGTCGCCATATTTGCATGGGCGAGTCTATGTTTTCAAGCAACAGATGTGATGTAGTTCATTCTCCTTAATCTCAATAAGTCTGTAAATGTAGGAGTTAAATCTCTTTGAATAGATGTATACCAGAGTCCCTCCTTTTCATTTTGTTCAATATTTTAGAAAATATTAAAACTTGCAAATATTGGATGCAGATGACACAATTTTTTATTGATATGGACTGTTCTAGATCCAGATTAGACAAGCTGGCAGTCCATCCAGTCCCTAGATTTACTGGAACAAAGGGAAATACAGGAACAAAAAAGGTAGCAGCCAAACATAAAAACGTAGTAGTATTGTCCATTTTCTGTTAAAATGCACTTCAAAGTAGATCAATGCAATTAGACCCAAACTTGCTTATTTCTTGATCGAGTTTATTACCTGACCACAATTGTAAAAGTCCATCGTGATCAAAACGTTTCACCTCAAAGTTTCTTGCTGATAGCTAAGGAGCAAAGGTGCAGAGCATTCAATAATCATGACCGAATAGACTTTCATTAAACTACATTAGTATTAAAAATTTTGAACAACAATTAATATTTGAACTAAGATGTGTAAATCTTCCTACATCAGTACATGACCGCATTGACATATACTGGACTGCTATGGTAACGTGGGTCTTAAAGTTCACGATAGTCGAATAAGCAAATAAAGACACCGACTTTCAAGATATTATACGTGTCTATTTGGTCTTCTTTGCTCTATATTAACATGCATTTAATTTCCAGTTTAAATTAGATGATTGTACTAAATGATTGATAAACAGACACCACGTCGATTCCAAGTTATGCAAGGGGCATTACTTTTATATCGTGGTAATGCCGGAAACATATTTTTTACTATGGCATATACTCGTCCTGATGTTAAGATCTTGATGTAAATGCTGCAAAAATATGTAAATCAGTTTAAAAACTGGATGATACTTCAATGACTCTCTTTCTGTCACCTGTACCCTCCAACAATAGAAAAACAGAATTAAAACAATGTGTATGTAACCATTTGTGATGGGGTGTGATGCCAGGATTGTCAGTGAGAATCATGGGCACAGCAACATGAACATGAAAATATACTTGGACTATAGACTGTTTGAAAAAAAAAAAAACAAGTGTTACAATGAAATGCAATAAATCGTGTATGACAAAATTTTAAGTAAACACCTGTCAATTCGGAAAGCCACCTGAAAACAACAACATTAACATCCTTCCTTTTTGGCTGCCATAGATTCAACTTCTTGCTTCTTGACAAATATGGTACAGACTGTTAAAAAAAACAGATGCTACAGTGAAACGTAATAAATCGTGTATGACAAAATTTTTAAGTCAACACCTGTCAATTCGGAAAGCCACCTGAAAACAACAACATTTACATCCTTCCTTTCTTGCTGCCATAGATTTAACTTCTTTCTTCTTGACAAATATGGTAATCATGTGATCTGACTCTTGCATAAAATCACCGAACATTATCAAATGACAAACTAGTTAACCAAGGGCACACACATATAGGCGCAGGGTGCCCCCCACCCCCACCCCCAGTTTCACCTCTAATGTTTTGGCCCGCATCATTAAAACATTCAATAGATGACCACTACATGCTAGCGCCTCCCCCCAGTAAAACTTCGGTGGGTGCCCCTGTGGTTAACCGATTCATTGCATTGATATCAATATTAGGAAGATATAGGTTTTATTTGAGAACACAGGGTACAACCATGTTTTGAAAATAGTGTACTCACCAGCAGTTCCTAGAATTTCCGGAAATAAAATTGGTGATGCAGAACTTGTAACTTATGGTCATCCAGTGTATATAAGATAAGCACACAATAGTTAGCACTGTACATAAAGTTACCGAAAACCTCAATACCAAAGAATCCACTATATCGTAGGAAGCTACCATACTCCATAGAGCTACAATGTAAGATGCCGCCCCTGATATATTTTGTTTTTGGGGTCGCCCCAAAAACATAAATATCAGAGTCGATATGTTACATTGTTGGACTACCACATCAATTCAAGGTACTGAGATAATTCGGCTCAGTATCAACCAAAATTAAGACCATTCAGCCCAGTTTAAGAAACAATTTGGCCCAACTCCAAGGGCAATTTGGCCCAACTTAACAAGAGAACTCTGACCATTTTTAAAATTATTTTAAAAATATTCTTAATATTTATGCACTGTATGAATGAGAGAAAACAGGGACAAACTTTTTGGGGGCTATATTTTGAATTGCCAATTTTGGAAATAGAACCATGTACAATTATGATGTATTTGTCGTTTCAGATGCAATGTGTGTGATGTATAATGCAATGGGAGGCATATATATATTAAATGACACCAATACAACCAATGACCTGACCCTTGAATGGCACCGGATTCCCAAAGTCTTCGTGTAGAAGTACAAAGGAATACAAACCGATAGCAAACGTAGTATATCTTGCCACAAAAATTGATAATGGTGCAAATTCAGAAGTTTCCTGTATATATATATATATATATATATATATATATATATATATATATATATATATATATATATATATATATATATATTGTTATGACTCTATGGTCATAAACTAAGCATCAGAAAGAAGCAAAACCAGCAAAGTGTTTTTGATACTTAAGAAATAATTTAATTATCAAAGTAATTAATGAAAATGTGAGAGGAACTTACAGTATTATGAAGTGTATCCAAAATAATCCTAAAACAATTCTATTAAAGTTCAAAAGAATGTAAAGTTCCATATTAATTGCAGAACTAGGAAATGTACTGGTCTGCCAAGAATCGTGATGTCAGAATGTCAGAACTCGTTTAAATAATTCACAACAGTTCCAGAATAATATGAAAGTCCAAGGAGCGCTTTTTATTTCCAATGCACAGTCCAATGAAATGTTTTCTTGTCAAATAATATCTGAGTACAACACAAAACATGTCTGCATACTTGATGTTACAACAGGAACACAAGAAATAAGAATGACTCCAAAATAGGAATGAATCTGATTGCACAGTTCTGTGATTATACACATTCAAGTGTCTATTATGACTACATGTCGCAATATACCTCACGTGACAGATCTTACTACTTAATCTCATATTTCAAAATACCTATTCATATGAAGTAACTCATCCAATAGGAGTTCACTTAATTCTTCTAAGATACCACCTAACAGATCTCTCCAATGGGAAAAAGTCAGAATTGTGCAAATATATTTACTATTATTATTATTAGTAGTAACTGTCAACAAGTACGTAAGAATCTACGTATATATTTCTATGCCATTTTAAGTCCTCTAATATTTTAAAATAGACCATATGCATGTTCAAAATCCAGCGACAGATAATCACTACAAAATTACACAAAATCATATACCAGGAGTTTAAAAAATATAGATATTCATAAAAATACATACACACTCATATAACAAAATAATATATCCTTGGAATACTAATTAAAACACTTTTATAAATTTATTTTTAAAGCTAAAATCTGCATCCACCAGTACAACGACATTTTCAATGTATGTCTTCCAGGAAATTATTGAATACTGATTTATGAAGCAAGAATAATTAATATGTATACATATTCAAATTCTAACAATCTCTGGATTCAGTGGAGGAGTAGAATCCTACATAAGTGGCAGCATCACTGAACCATGTGGAAAACATTATTTTTCCATTTTTTGCATTTATGTCATTGAAGACAGTTACAAAATATTCAGACAAACAGTACGATTTGTAGATACTGTACACGAAGCTTTTTACTAACAATATATTGTGTGCTAAATCTTGAAAATCCTTGCAAGTTTTCTCAAGTGATAGGGCTTAATTCTACTGTAATGCGTAAGTATCTTTGGAGACGCATATAAATTAAATCTTCTAAATGGGTTAAATTCTCTGACGATTTTTCAAAGATCTCTGTCTCACCCAAAATGTTAAGTATAATCAATCATAAGCTGCAATTAATCACAAGCTATCTATCAAACAGGTAATTTTAGGACATTTTTACATGACATTTAATTGTTCATTATTATAAATCAGTCTTTATGAAGAAAACATTCTACTTTCTTGTATTCCTTGGACGGGCAATTAAACAAGTATCATGATAGTTTCATTTGTTTAATTTGTCCAATTTTTGTCTTCTAAAACCTATTCTATTTTTCAACCCAATTAAGAATGAAGGTAAAACATTTTTCTCAAACCAGTGCACACATTCATCAGTAAGAACAAATTATTGTGCTATTGATATTCGTTCTCACTTTGCAAAACAAAAATAAATGCTAGAAAGGAAAATATGACTTCCCTCTGTTTTATACATTACATGCATTGTATTCCAATGGACGAAAAGATCTACATGGTTGAAGTTTGAACTATATGGTAATATATAAACTATATAAAGACTTGTATCCAAATGTACAGTATGGAGTATCTCTCTCTAACTTTTCGTTACTTTTAAAAAAGAACTTTTAAAACTATTGTCACAGCTGTCTTGTTAGTTGGGCCGAATTGTCTTTCAAGATGGGCCGAATGGTCTTATTTTCATCCAAGTTAGGCCGAGTTGTCTTTCAAGCTTGGCCGAATGGTCTTATTTTCGTCCCAGTTAGGCCGAGTTGTCTTTGGGCCGAATTGCCAGTCAACCGCAATTCATTGTTATATTCACGGAATTCGTAATTCCAAGGTATCATCGACAGCTGACAGAGGTCATCCCTCTTCTTGAACCCCCCAAAAGCAAAGCAATCCTCCAAACATTGATCGTAAGTTTGTTATAAAACGAG